>JASEVX010000005.1:76041598-76111830 GCA_031761405.1 Serripes groenlandicus
ATTCCGACGTCGGTTCTGCTCGCCAAACAGTTTACTCTGCACGTTGAGGGTAAATCAAATCAGTCCACCATCATTCCGACGTCTTAAAATGGGCTATGCGACAAGCTACATGCACAGTTCACCAATGGGCTGAAAGGCTATGAGAAGCGGCCAATTTCTACGGATAATATAGATGATATATATATTTCTGAAAATGTGTTGCAAACGGCGTTAAACCCCAAGTAATCAATCATTAAATACTTTTCGAATACCTTTCCCTACATACAGCAACTATGACTGATTGATTGATTGATTGGGGTGTAACGCCGTTTTTAACAATTTCTCAGTTATATCACGGCGGCCAGTTCACCTACTTATGCATTTCCTAGTTTTCTCACACCAGTACTCCACACAACAAACTTCCCGAGCAACTCGCTGCTTTTCCACATAGACTTACCCCCTTAGTGGAAGACGAATGACGCATGTCGCATTGCCTTTTGTCAATCGTCGGAAAGGAAGTTGGCCGAGTCGGGATTCGAACTCACAACCCCTGGATTGACAGCCCGCGTCTCTACAGACTGAGCTACCGGGGCTCGGCTACAGCAAATATGAATCAAACGGCTTTGAAACATCAAGATAATAATTTGGAAGATCTATAGAAATGGATTTAGAAATTGAGCTGTCCCGCGAGAAAACCAACATTATGGTCTCTGCGTAATGTATCGACCAAGATCAGTCTGCGCAGTCCGCGCAGACTGATCCGGGCCGACACATTCCTTCTCAGGGGGATAAAAGTATAGAGTAATGCTTCCTGAAACAGAAAATCTATATGAGGCGAAAAGTGCCTATCCGAATAAGCATGCGTGGCATGCTTAGGCTGATCCGGGTCGATAATGTTGGTTTTCTCGCGAGATGGGTCAATTATTGATTAGAGTTCACACAATGAGCAATTGTTCAGAATGAGCAATTTATCCGTTTGTCGTAATAATTTCAAATTTCGTCTTCTCAATGTGCGTCAAAATGAGTCTGTAAATGGGAAAGGCGTAAGAAACCATAACGGTTAACCGATGAAGTGCCTCAATGTATACAGTATTCCCATAGCAATTTACTTTAATGCAAGATCTTTCAAGCTTATCTCGAAGTATTCACGCAACAAGAACCATCATCATTAGCTTTTAACAAGTCAACACTGTAGGAATTTAAAGTTCTCCGCGGTACGCAGTATAGAGGAAACGTTTGTCTAAGTATATACGGATACACATATCAGAGATGTGTGCACGTGATCGCCGTGCGATGGCTGGGTATATAAGAGAGGTTTGACCGGTTTTGGTCAGTTCTACGCAATACTTCGAGCATTTCACTATCCGAATACAGTCAAGATTAATAATATGTGGGTTTAATAGATATTTATGTACTTCACTTGTATTATGAGCGTTGATGAATTGTATGGAATGGTTAATGCGATGTCACTGCACAGGTTTCCAGAGTATTTTCCTAAAATGTGTTAATCTCTGGTTTGTCATATCGTAGTCGTTATGTTTAAATTCTGATCAGACAACAGCACATTTGTATATATAAAACATTGGGTATTTATATAGTAAGCGCAGATTTGCATATCTTCTCCTGTGAATAAGTCGCAGACTTGCACATGCAATAGGTGTTTGTTTGTGTTTAGTAGGGTTAAGACGCATATCTTTTAAAGAACATAATTATTTAACTCGTTTAAACATTATCTCCTTTCCCATACTTAAAGGGACTGAATCCCATATGAGAAAAAAGCGAAAAAATAAGAAAATTGTTAAAAATGGCTATTACCTTGATGTTTTTGCATGTAAGGCATTGAGATTTGCTGACTGATGTACTACAATATATACACACTATTAATATTGCGGAGATTTTTCGTTATTTTGCATTGTAAAATCTACTGGGTTAGTAACCCAGTAAATCTAAAAATATCGCTGTATATTTATCACGTGATCACTAAAACCGAATTGACAATCTCCTTCGCAGAGTTGTCGTTCCTTCACTCACGCATACATGAATGTAATGAGTCGATAGTGTTAGAGAATGCCGAATTGAATCCACAAATTCAAATGAGCAAGAGGAAATTCCACGGTATTTTTAAACGGGAAAACACGGAGCGGACGTTTTTTTAACTGCTTATTTCCTATGAAATAATGAAAAACAAGACTTGTACGACCTTCTACAACATTCCGTAACATATATATATCGACGTATTGTGGATTAATTAGAATAAGTATAAAATATAACGATTTTGGACCATTATGGTGTTCAGTCCCTTTAATGCAAACGTTGTCTGCTGCAGAGGCGTTGTAAATGAGGAAAATGGTATAACAAAACAAGCAAGCCCAGACTAACGTCTAACCTTGTCCCTTTCTAACGTCCCTCGAAACAACAGACCACTATTTCAAAGACTTTTAAAAATACGCTGATTGTTTTGACTGTAACATTGTGACGTAGTTTTTGCGGGTGAAGGTGCTATGCCGTCCGTGGCATGTACAAACATAAGTGGAATTTATGTTGCAGTCGCCCCCAGTAGTCTGAAGCTAATATTACTTTAAATAATGAGAACACGGGATAGACAAGAACTTCCTAGATCGCGAAACATGATTCATTGATCATATGTAACACATGTTTGTTTATTTTGTTAATGTTTTATTCCTTTAGGCAAACCTTACTTGAAGAAGTATTATTGTAAACGTGTAATGTTGCACTGAACCTGATCTTTAATGTTGAAAACACTTTCAACTCTTATACAGCCCTGCGTTTAGAGTAATAGCTTGGTAGCTCTCGGTTCCCGAATCCACGAATCAAGTGGCATTTACTATTAAGCGGTTGTCATGTGATTATTGGATTGGCCAATCAAATTACAGCTACTTTAAAGCAGCTGTAATGTGATTGGTGGATTTGAAAATGTGAGCTACCAAACTGTTTCACCGAATGCAGGACAAAGGTCATATCAATGATTACTGCGACCGCTCTCACCATCCCTGCATTTAGATGAGTTATTACACATTTAAGGGAACGCCTCGTTGATATTGTGGTAGAGCGTCCACCTCGTGTGTAGGGAGTCGCTGGTTCGATCCCCGACCGGGTCTTACAAAATACTTTTAAAATGATAGTAATGACTGCCCGCTTTGGCGCTCAGGGTTGCGGGGTTAGCATTACGACTGACTGGCTGGTGTCAAGATAAAATTTGCCAGTATTACTAGTAATTTACCCAGAAAACGTCGGGATATAACTGCATTATTGTTGATATCGGTATTCAACACAAAACAAACATATTTAAGGCATTGTTGATTACCAACGTTTGGTCCAGTGTTGCAATCGTGCCTAAGATGATAATTCACTGAAATGTGTGTGTTGATGTCGCGTATAGAAGCCTATGGGTTACACTGTAAAACTGCTATCATGTATAGGAGATTTTCATCATTGGTCCAGACAGTAAGACCATTTAGTAGTATTACATTTGACACCGGGACGTGAAATTTGCGATGTAATGACCGAAATGGGAACGCTATTAAAATGATAAGTAAACTGAAGGGCAAATCTCTGACAGATGACCATAAGTCACGACATAATTCAGGGTATCCTGTATAGATCTAATAAATAAGCCCGAAAAGGGAACAAACACCATATAAGTTATAAGTAAACTTGGGCTACTGTTGTAAACATATCTGACCCCCCAAGTCACAACATAAGTCGGGTCATAGTAATCCAGACAATATGACCAAAAAGGGAACACCATGTAAGTTATAAGTAAACTTGGGCTTCTGTAGTAAATATCTCTTGTAGATGACCCGGCAAGTCACAACATAAGTCAGGTCATAATGTAAAGATCCAGACAATATGACCAAAAAGGGAACACCATGTAAGTTATAATTAAACTTGGGCTACTGTAGTAAATATCTCTTGTAGATGACCCGGCAAGTCACAACATAAGTCAGATCATAATGTATAGATCCAGACAATATGACCAAACAGAGAACACCATTCGAATTATAAGTAAACTTAAACATCTCTGGCATAAAAAACCCTTATACGCGGTGACGCATATATAATCATTATGGGTAATAAACACAGTGGCAATAATTGATATCTTAATTACGAGATAAAAGGTGTAATTGCTCTAACGTGTATTAAAAACGACACACAGTGTTTCAATAAATACTAGCGCTAGCGGTTTAAGATACGATATAAATTGTTTTAAAGATACTGTCAGTTAGAAAAGTAATAATTTGTCTGTGTTGCTTATATTCTACAGGCTTTAACTCAATTTATAAAACACAAAACCGTCTGAACAATCATAATTCAAAAGCAACCTTTAATTAATGACCTCTCAAATAAAAACCCATATAAATACATCCGTTTAAGTTCAACAGATAAAACAGTAATGTAAAATAATGCCCGTTAAATTGCTTCTAAACTGCACGAATAATTGGACTGTCATCGTATTCACAATTTATGTGAACTGTTTAGTTTATCTTTCCTAATAGGCCAATATTATCTTATCGCTTGCGATCTAAAGTATTTATGCATTGATCAACAACGGGATCTGCGCAGAGAATGAGTGTGTAAAAGGCCTAAAAGATCCGACCCTATCAGGGCTCGAACCTTGGACCGAAGGCGAAGGCTCGGCCACGTCGCTATAAAAGCAAAGCTCGATAGCAAGGCAGTATAAATTGTCCCATATATAAATACTTTGGCTACATATACCTCCTCCAAATATGAAATTCGTACTCGAATTTTTCTGGAGTCTGAGATGATTGTGAAAACGTCTCGAGTATTTTCCTATGTAGCCCGACGTTGGGGGCGCCATTGTAACAGTCCTAAAAGGACCGACCTGACCAGGAACTCATTGTCCAAAGGCGACGCTCAACCACGTCGCTATAAAAGCTAGCTCGTTAGCAAGGCAGTTTAAGTATACCTAAACCTTAGCTATACGTATATATCGGGACATTTTCACACATCTTCAGCGAACGAATATATGAAACACTGTTGAAAAAGAAAATGTTTTCTCACTCATACGAAGCAATCTCTCCTTTTGCTATATTATTTCAAAATGTACTTAATAACAGTATTTCGTTAAGAGATATACAATGTATGTTATTACTTCGATTCATCGCTTTACCACTGCAGGAAAGTACAACTCCTTGGTCATAGCTATTTGGTACAATATCAGATTCGGACTCTTCCCATTGCAAAGCTTGGCACGTTCATCTAAGCATTGACAGAGTTGAATAAGATTAACTGATCGGATCATCGAATTGTGCTTTATTGTATTGTATTGTATTATATTATATTGTATTGCTATGCCGATGACTTGGATTACAAAGATAAAGATATAAGATAAGTTCTTCTATCTCTGTACATGAATTACACGGTCACATTATGAAAAGTAAAATCAATACGTCTTTTAAACCCTTTCCCTGATATAGACGCTTTCTGACGCCTCTGCAGCAGACGGCTTTTTGAAAACTTAGTGACACAAGAAGAAATTGCACAAAATGTGCAAATTCTCCTTTTGACACAATGTTTTCCACTTTTTGTCATAGGTTATCCATTCAATTATGGAGATTTTCTATGTTTTAACAAAATACGTTCAAAGTCGTCTGCTGCAGAATTGTCGTATGAGGAAAAAGGGTTAAAATTATGTTTTCCTCTATTTTCAGGTTAATGGTTGGCCATGAAGACAGAACTCGTGAATCATATTAAGGTAGGCCATTTGATATCAACCCTCCCAATTTCATTAAAATCAGACCAGAATACTTCGCTGTGCGCATAATGCTTCAGACGACACAGCCTATAAGATCGTTTCAAATTGAACACATACAATTTATATTCATAAGCAGGTTCCAATTGTTATGTTTAACCCTTTCCCTCATACAGTCGCTTTTTGACGCCTCTGCAGCAGACGGCTTTTTGAAAACATAGTGACAAAAGAATAAATTGCACAAAACGTGCAATTTCTCCTTTTGACACAATGTTTTCCACTTTTAATCATAGGTTATCCATTCAGTTATAGAGATTTTCTACCTTTTGACAAAACATGTTCAAAGTCGTCTGCTACAGAATTGTTCTATGAGGGAAAGGGTTAAAGAAATCGCCCGATATAACCATCGCTCGGCCATCAACGTTTCTCGAACATTCGTTTATCTGTACGGGTTATCTCCCCTGTTAATATCTAACGATTTGGTAGGTGACAATTTGATTGGCTGATGCAATTATCATTCTGCGACGACATGGAGTATGCAGTTATCCGATCTTTACCAGCTATTGCTACTGCAGGAAAGGAAAGGGTCTGGTTTAAATGAAGTTACACACATCCCAACCAATACACGGCTTGTTTTCAAACAACAAACTTATCACTTGTCCTGCTAAAAGCGTTTAAAACAACATTTACGTGTCCTGTTAAGCACGACTTTGAACTCCTATTGCGACATCGTTCTTTCTCTTCATCCCTGTCGTCTTCGACTGCATAGTTGAATATGTGCAAGGGCGTGTCAAAAGTCAGTTATATACATGTAGCAAAGTTTAAATATGTCTTTAAAAAATGTAAATTTTTGGCTGTGTATGTGACTTTAAATGTTTACTCATTTATAAATCAAATACTGCTTCTTTTCCTGAATTGCTTGTATTTGTTCGTTGTAATGATGTAATTGAGTCAAACGATGTTACCCTCAAAGTTCCAAATGTATGGACAAGACGTGAATGTACGTCAGATGTCCGACCCGTTAAGCAACTTTGGTTCAGTGCTCTTTATTTTGGGCTGATTTTTAACCGTTCTCAAATAGAATACTTTTTACCTCTATTTTTACATTGTGGATCCGTTACAAAACTGTTGGTACACAGGTCAAATATATTTCCCCCATATTTGTCCAAAAGAGAATAATACCGGAAATGTCTGCCATTTCCAAATATAATAAATAATACAATATATACATATCACGAGAGTCGTTTGCAGTTTTAAAAATGTCAGCATGAAATGACATTTGGATATCGGTAAATTGGTGTATTATAAACAAGTATCAAGTCAAATTTAATTTGAAAGTTGTCAGTCGTAAATGTACTACACATTAGAGTTTCGAATTAACTGACATTTAGCAGATACAATGTCCAGACTCTCTTTCCGACGAATATGCATCTGACAACTGTTGAAAAATATTGTAACAAAAGGAGAAGTTTCTCGTGATAAACAAATCTTTCCTTATGTCACAACGATTCCAACTCCTTTCGTGTGTGGAGTTTATTTCAATACGTTTGTGACTATATAAAATTTCAAAATCAGATATGTGGGGAAAAAGGTTAATCGCCAAGCAATCTAGTCAAACAAATTGCTTCCAAATTGAAAACCCTGACCGATTTCATATAACTAGGTTCATTTCAGGTTATTGCGTTTTTAAACATTTGACATTTGAACATTTGAGCCGTCCGGCGAGAAAAACAACATTATGGTCTCTGCGTAATATATCGACCAAGATTAGCCCGCGCAGTCCGCGCAGCCTGATCCGGGCCGACATATTCCGTCTTAGGGGGATAGAGGTATAGACTCATGATTCCTGAAACAAAACATCCACAGGAGGGGAAAAGTGTCTATCTGGGTAAGCATGCTGATCCGGGTCGATACTTTACGCCGAGTCCACAGTTTTGGTTTTCTCGTGGAACGATTCAAATTGCGACCATCTAAATGTTAATGTTAAGCCAACTACACAGACTTAACGAGCATTGCGGTAAACAGTTTTATCTTTGATATAGTGAATCGTGATCAAATAAAGGTTTACGTATTTCCCACTGGCTAATGATTCATGAAACAGAAATTCCACAGCAGGCGAAACGTATCTATCCGGGTTAGCCTGCGCGGCATGCTTAGGCTGATCCGGGTTGATACTTTACGAAGAGTCCACAACGTTGCTTTTCTAGCGGGACATTACACATCTGCAGCAGATGACTTTGAAACGTTTAGGCAAACATATGAAACATGTCCACGAATGATAAGAATGATAAGAAAATTATTTAATATAGTTGAAAACATTGTGGCAAAACGAAAAATTGCTTTTATTATGAGCAATTACTTCTTTTACCATTATGTTATCAAAAGTCTTCTGTTGCAGAGCAACATAAAGTGTGTACATGTGGCAAAAAGGTTAAACCTTACATTTGCCGTAACATCCAGGTGACTGAACTGAATGTATATATATGTAAACACATTCAGCTGGAATGACATTGCGATATGTGCATATCCTATAAGTAAAGATTGGTCCTGTGACATCGTTCTATACAGCGGTAACCGACACTTAGGGCGAACACACTTGTTTGTATATAACACTAAGTATAGCAATCAACGAGAGATAACTTTGTAAAAATCAACGCATTTGAACGGCATAAGGATAAGCACATCTTTTGTTAATATAGAAGCTTCCTTGAAATGTCGTTAAGTTCCACCAGCGGTAACTCAGCAACAGTCCAGTCACGAATGTTAGTATATGTCACTATGTAGTATTATCAATGGACGATAACTCTGTAAAAGCCCAACCAACTGTCCTGTCATGCTTTCTATAAAATGTCATTAAGTTCAACAAGCGATTACTAAGAAATATTCCAGACACCAATGTTAGTACAGAACACTATGTAGTGTTATCAATGGACAATAACTCTGTAAAACCCCAGAAAACTGGTATTGCATGCTTTCTTTAAAACGTCATTTAGTTCAACAGGCGATTACTAAGAAATAGTTCAGACGCGAATGAATTATAAACAGTGGACAATAACTCAGTAAAAGCCCAACAAACTGGCATGGCATGCTTTCTTTAAAACGTCATTGGGTTCAACAAGCAATTACTAAGAAATAATCCAGACAAAAATGTTAGTATATGTCACTATGTAGTATTATCAAAGGACAATAACTCTGTAAAAGCCACACCAACTGGCCTCGTCTGCTTTCTATAAAACGTCGTTAAGGATATTTATATTTCCTGTTGATATATAAGCTTCCTATAAAGCTTCATGTTCCTTTATTTCTTTGTCTTAACCATGTGTGGATGTATATGTGTGTATGTCAACCATAATCCGTATATTGTGCTTAATTTGAAATACACGATTTCCGTTCTGTTCTGCTATAAAATGTCACTTGAGTTTCACTAGCGGGTTGCTAAGAAATATCGCAGACACGAATGTTGATATATAACGCTTTGAATATTAACCAAAGGGACCATACCTCTTTATAAGGCCAACAAACTGGAATGGCATTACGATATGGCTATCTGTTGGCATCCTATCGGACATATGGCCTTTGAATACTTATCATAAATCATTAACCCTTTCCCACATACAACACATCTGCAGTACAGACGTCTTTAAACTCATGCAGACACAACTATGGAAACTCTTTATAAATGAAAGAACAATTATTACATAATGTTAAAAATATTGCGGCAAAAGGAGAACTTGCTCAGAAGAGCTATTACAAGCAGAGGTGTTGGAAAGCGTATACTTGAGTGGCAATAGTTAACTAACTCTAATTTCACTAACGCAAGTCATAACTGTTCATATATGTTATATAGCGTGGTCTGTTAAAGATCTTTTCCAGATTGCGGGCTCTTTTTGGATATGTTTATGAGGGTCGCATTGTGATATTGGATGGATCAAACAGTAACGATCGTTCATCTGGGATGCACAAACAACACATCTGCAGTACAGACGTCATTGAACTCATGCAGACACAACTATTGAAACTCTTTATAAATGGAAGAACACTTATTGCATAATGTTTAAAATAGTGTGGCAAAAGGAGAACTTGCATGGATCAAACAGTAACGATCGTACATCTGGGATGCACTGTTATATAAAATGCTTTAGATTGTTGATACTGTCTCCATGGTGTAGTAATCCTCTCCTGGAGCAGGAGATTAGAGTTCGAGTCATACCAATGACTTTGAAAATGGTAACAATTGCTCCTTGGTACTCTGTTTCTTTTGCGGGGAAAGGTATTATGACCTATGTATCTGTGTTAGGGATAATGCAACCTGAAGGGCCTTGTCATATTCTCAGGAAACAACGTGATATATCTTAAATATTATTGAAAGCTGCGTAAATCAAAATACAAGGATATTGATGCATGTTCGAACAGTAATACAGCATTCTAGAATGTGTTAAGTATTGTATACGGTATCACCAAGCCTTTCCCTTCCTATAGTTATCAATTTCGGAGAGTCATTCTTTCAGACCTATAAATCATGCTTAAACGGGGATGCTTTCTTACCCAAAATAAGATGGTATAATATCTATTCCATTGCTTATTTGTTTGAATAACGTCCGTCTATGGGTATTTCGTACAACAATAAATTAAAAGTTACATCCATTTTAATTACGAAACCATAAAATCGATGTTGAGTACATTTGGATGGTAAATTGATTTTAAAAGTATTGGAAAACATTGCCATGCTTACCCAGTGGGGGTGACGACCATCCCTTTCCCACCAGCTGACGACTTTTGATAACATTTAGGCAAAAGGAAAAATTGCTTATAATGAGGAATTTCACCATTTTTCACAATGTTTTCAACTTTATTTAGTTTTCACACTTTCAATTATATATTTTTCACTAGATGTCTTCAAAGTCAAATGCTGCAGATTTGTTGTATGAAGAAAAAGGTTACTGCAAAATTGATCGAATGAATTCGGTATAATTAACCGGGCTCAGAGATCAGAACAACGAGTATATATATCGGTATTTTGTATTAAAAAATGATCCGCCATGTGACGATGCGTTAACATACACATAGTGTAGTCGTGGTAGCTCAGGGGTCATGAGTTCGAACCACGGCTGACCAATCCATTCGTTATGATGATTCACAACAGTTCTTGTGGCCAGCGACAATCGACATGCTTATTTTAACTTAAGAGAATACAGGTTTGTTTCAGCGTATCTATCTTACAGGTAGCAATACACCAAAACACTTCCTTCTTTGTTTCCATGTACATCGACCAGTTTCAGTTCTCAATTGTCACACTTTCTAGGCGTTTCTCATGTAGAACACCATATATCATTGAAAAGAGTTACCTCCTAGCTTTAAAACAATCCAAAGAAAATGTGGGGTCATGCATTATACAAAAAGAAATCACCAGTCGAAAATGGTAACCGTCATTTTGGACCAAATCGGGCCCTGACAAAACCGGTGTTTAGCATTCTCTACTTTCACTTTCAAACAAGGTCAAAATACTAAAAGTGATCAAATCAATCTTTCCAGTTCATCCTATACACATTCACAATGCATTTAAACTCAATGTCATATATTCAATACATTCTTGTGATGGTATATAGTACTGTAGATCAGCAAGTCAGCGGATGTATTTAGCGTAATTTGACCTACAGTGATTACGATCCCTCTTTCTATATTATCTCCATTTCACAGAATACCAGGCATTTGTGTCAAGTTCAGAGTGATGTCTTCATTTGAAAATATTGTTTATTCTGTCAATGCGTCTGTCTCTAAACTATACGCGAATGTGCTTTTAATAAAGTATTATGTGAAAGCCAGCGTATACCCATTCTAATCGTATTCTTACCAGGTTCAATGTTTACATGTAGCAAGAATCCGCTTTGTTTGACGATAGAAGTAATGGTTACCCTTCTTGACGCTTAGTGTTGCGAGGTTAGCATTACGACTGACTGGCTGGTGTCAGGATAAATGGACCAGTAGTACTGGTAACTTAAATCTTACCCTGGAAACGCCGTGATAGAATTTAACAATTGTTGGAAGCGGTGTAAAATACCAAACACTCTATCAATCAACTTTGTTTCATTTCCATATACATTGTACCGGTTCGATTTGTAATCTATCCTGGAAATCGAATTATTTTGACAAAATTACTGGGATTAGCATTTAACCCTTTTCCACATACAATACATCTGCAGCAGCCTACTACGAAAACATATATTCAAACTATTGAAAACCTCTATCAAAGTAGTTATAATTACGAAACGAAAAAATGAAAATATTGTGGCAAAAGGAGAAATGGCTCATCAAGAGCCATTTCTCCTTTTGTCACATTGTTTTCAAAGTCGTCTGCTGCAGAGGCGTCATGAAACGTCTATTGTTGAAGGGTTATACACTAGTCATATACACATTACTTAACCCTTTCCCTCATATCTATAGACGCTTTCTGACGCCTCTGCAGCAGACGGCTTTTTGAAAACATAGTGACAAAAGAAGAAATTGCTCAAAACGAGTAATTGTTCATGTTGTCACAATGTTTTCCACTTTTAGTCATAGGTTATCCATTCAATTATAGAGATTTTCTATGTTTTGACAAAATATGTTCAAAAGTCGTCTGCTACAGAATTGTCGTATGAGGGAAAGGGTTAAAGTTTTACATTTTTAACCCAAGAGGGAGATGTGTCCTATTATACATCATTTTGTGGAAACAAGAAGAGACAGTACAGCATGTAGCTAGTCTCCAAGGATGTGTCAATGAAATATGTATGAGGTTGAGCTCAGCATCATCTATTGCAATATTAACATACACACATATAACGTAAATTCAATCTTACCTCAATTGCGAACGGTTTGTTTATCTGCTTTAACTCAGACAAGCAATCAGAATTGAATAGAACATAATTGAATAGAGCAGAACAGTATCTGTATTTCTCTCATGTACAGAAAGTGTACAGCATGAGGAAAAACATTAAATACATACATTGTCAATATATCATAACAGTCTCGTGAACATGTGTTTATAACCAAGAAAAATGGTTTTTTTTTTTAAAAATATATAAAGCCTATTTATCTCTTTTAGAAGGAAATAGAGCAATATGAATGCCAGAAGTATATAAACCAGACGAAACATTCATCAATTGGATTCTTTTCTTTTTTTCAATTTAAGAACATTAAATATGAAGGCATGTGAATACAGGAGATGAGACCTCAGTTAATCTACACAGAAAAGAGATTGCAACAAACGTAAGGGAAGAAACAGACAGTGCCATTTCCTTGATATGATATGATTTGATCACTGGCTTGATTTTCCTGATACATATTTAAGAATAAATTAATTACAAAACTATGTTGACTAAAAATTATTTGTTTACATATATCGAGGGATCAGTCGAAGATGTCGATAACTCGTAGTACCATATCAGTCTTTTCCGAAACCACTGCATATTTGTAATTAAGCCGGTAGCTCAGTCGGTAGCAATGCGGGCTGTCAATCTAGGAGTTGTGAGTTCGAACTCAAGCTCGGCTCACATTTTTTACGTCGTTAGACCAAAGTCATTGTGGCAAGCGTCATTCATCTTCCACCAATATGCTTAACAATTTATGTAGAAAAGCAGCCAGTTGCTTGGAAGGATTGTTGTGTAGATTGCTGGTCTGAGAAAGCCAGGAAACATATGAGTAGTTTATCTTCCTGTCATGATATGACTGAAAAATGGTTGAAAACGGCATTAAACCCAAACCAATCAATCAATCAATTTGTAATTGATAAGCGTTTTGGGATACGTAATCATCAAATAGAAAAAATGAATTGGCTATGGTGAATAAAATACGTTGCTCTAAAAAGAGCCTCTTAAGGTGTTTACTTTATATTTCATGTATATAATACATTATTCCTAACAAACTGTATTCAAATTACGATTCCTATAAAATGTACGACTGCACCAAGTTTCTAATAATAACATGATGTCATATTCTTTTTAAAAATATATACCATAATAAGTATGTAATATAGTTTAATATGTGACGATGCTATATGATTCCAAACAGATAGGTTATTTAAAGTAAGGCTTACGTTATTTATTCAAATGTTCCCAAACAAAACATTAAGACGCTTGTACTTTAATACACCCGTCTGACAGACGTGACACAGATCTCAAAAGATTTTCGGAAACTTTAAATCTAGGTTCCACTGTCTCGTCGACAGATTAATTTCCATATTATAAGTCAGGCGATCTCTTCGAAAGTGTACGGTTAGAAATGACAACACGCCATTAATGTTTGTCGGTCTTGTCTAGAATTAAATAGCAAAGGAAGCTGTACTAAATGCTCTCATTTACATGCTCCGTCGACTAGTGGATGTATGCATGTGTACATTTATATCCAAGTGCTGTCAAACCTGTCAAACCTGTTTAAAGACCACCCATGGGAAGTGAACAATGTGGCCTTTGTTCACAGGTGACCTTCAATTTCAGGGTCATTCATACAGAAAATGAGTATGTCGGAAACTAAACATATGGTCGCTTTAGAAAGGGAATTGCTATTCCAAGGTGGTCTTTATCACAGGTTTGACTGTATTCGCAGTCATCATAAAGAAAAGTGAGACAACTGCCTTTTATGGTATATTATTTAGACTGATGTATGGTTAGCGAAGTGTATCAAACCTTGTTAATCTGAGATATGAAGTCCGAACTCAAAGCAAAGACGTCAGATCGGTCAATTGCGAGAATGAATTTGCTTCTGTTCAATGGGATATATACATGTATCACATGACATTGCATGTATCCGATCTAATATACCCATTACGTATTTCGTTATATGTAACATGTGCAATATAACATGACCGAATCATTATTTTTGTATTCATCCGCGAATGTTTACAAAATGGCTGAGAACGTGTATCCGGTAAACACAAACGTCACGATAGATGGACGAAGTATAGGTACCATTATCGGTCATAAAAGTTCTACGGA
This sequence comes from Serripes groenlandicus, assembly GCA_031761405.1. Lineage (NCBI taxonomy): Eukaryota > Metazoa > Mollusca > Bivalvia > Cardiida > Cardiidae > Serripes > Serripes groenlandicus. The sequence goes on from JASEVX010000005.1 coordinate 76,056,281, forward strand.
GGGTGAACTCTACATAGTTCTGACTGAGTTAATTAAGTATTACATGTTGGGACTTTTTTCTGACCGCGTATGACCTTGGCATAATTATTGGCGGCATTGTTATACGGTTTACTGACGAAATTAAAATAGTTTTGGAAAACCCGATTTTCTTTTTGTGTTTCGTCATGTGATAAAAAGAATCTGACATTCGTCAAAGGTTCGCTTAATAACACATTTCTTGAACTCGTTTAATAAAACTTTATATAAAATGACAACTCATGTCAGATCCTATATGTACGAAAACTGTCAGTGAATATAGTTTATATACTTTAAATAAATATTGTGGAAAAAAGAAATGTGTCATTCTACATTGTGTTTCTTAAGACATAACCATTTTGACAATAGCAATTACTTAAACGAATTTTCAGATTCACTGAGAACGCAGTGGTGGTGTAGTGTTGGAGCGTCCGCCTCGAGAACGTTCGATCCCCGACCGGGTCATACAAAATACTTTTAAGATGTTAGTGCTCAGGGTTGCTGGGTTTAGGCTGACTCGCTGGTGTCAATGTAGATGGACCAGTAGTACTGGTAGCTTACCCAGGAATCGCCGTGATATATCTTAACTCTTTCAGCGCCGCATTGTTTTAAAGTAGACTCTTCCATGTTCAAAATCGAGCGTCTCCATTTCTCATGTAATAAACGTGTTGGACTAGTTTGATTAGTAAAACGCAAACAATGCTGATTTTAGGTGAGACAGCTCGTTACGAGCTGACTCGCCTGAATCAGTATTGTTTTCAAAAACCTCAATATTGCCTTTGGCGCTGAAAGAGTTAAACATTATTAAAAATGGCATAAAATACCACACAGAAACACTCATCAAATACACTCGTCAGAGGTTTACTATATGTTTATAATTGAACGGAGCTCTTCGAAAAAAAAAACCGTTGTGCATTTGCGACCAGTGAAGATTCGGATCGGATCAGTTAGCGTGACCGCACAGTCTGATTTGGTCCTTCACGTTTCGCCAATCTTTCATCGAAGGGTTGTTCAGGAACCTTCTGTACAGCAGTATCAACTTGGATTATTAAAGGTACTGAGCTCCAGATGGATATCAACATTTTGAAATGTTGAAACTTCTGCAAATATTGCTTATAGTGACAACAAAGTAAGTAAGTAATAGTTCAAAACTATTTTGGCAGTAAACTTTGAAAAACTGTCAATTGAAAATGTGCACAATTTGGTTTACTGGGTGTGTCTACCCCTCAAAAATAAAGCATAAACGATCAATATTTAGGTGTTTATGGTACTGGAAAGTGAAATGATTACTCTAATTTTATCCTAAAATTATGATTCTAATATTTCAAGACAACTTTTGGGAGTTCAGCACCTCTAAGGTTTTACTCCTCTTCCATGCGTGCAATAATTAGGCTTAACCAATTTTAACCGGCGTCCAGAAAAATTGACATATGCACCCTCATATTTTGATCCAAACGGACAGTGTATGACAACTTTTTCTTGAAAAGTTTTGCGAATCTTTAGCGCACAGTGAAGATCAAGAACAAACCGTCATGTACATGTCTCATGTTAATCTAGATCTTCATTCGTCGTACATAACCTAGGGTTGATTGGTTTGGAAGACGTGGGCGCCTCAAAATGACATAACAATATATGTTGTCACAATCAAACTTGACGGCGGTATCAGCTTATTTATTGTAGTAACGATAAAGAAGATGAATGTCATGTTATTTTGAAATGTGCTATGTATGAAGATATTAGGAAAGATTTAATACTTAAGGCTGTAAGCCTAGACGCTAATTTTCTATACTTTGATGACTTAAATAAAATGAAATTTCTCTTTTCCAATTATGATTTGATAAGGCTATGTGCCAAAACCTGTTTTAAAATACTACAAGAACGTAACAATATTTTATATAAATAATGTAAATAATTATCTTAAAATGTGATACAAACTTTTTTATAATGTTGAGAAGTCGGTGTTAATTAGGTCATGCTAGATCTGATCTGGGACGATAACTAATCTTTTAAGCTATTTGTTTAAAAATTGCTTTTCGATATATATAGCGGTGCATTTGAATTTATTTTTCACTTCACGGTTTAAAACATTATTTTAACACATTTTTAGGCCTAGAGTCAGGATTAGCGCCGGTTTCTCAACTTTTACTTTTACTTTTACTGTATATATAATGATATACTATACTGCTTTTTTAAATATTATGCATAACAAATCTGCGATAGATGTATTTATTGTGTGTCAATTAGTTTTAATTATACAGTCTCCTGTAATTCTAATATTGAATGGCTATGTACATTGTATGTGTTACTGATATGTTTTATATGTGTGTTTGTACATAGATGAGACTTAAATAAAGATAAATATATATATATATATTACGGGATTTAAAAATTCATTTACCTCATTTGCATATCTCCGCGTGAAACAAACCGCTCATATTAGCAACACCGAATACAAATCAAACTTCGGCGGATGACTCCATAAGGAGAAGTGCACCGTTTTTTCTCCCAATGATATCTCTCGTATCACTCAATTAAACCCTATGTCGTCGGTACTCAAACTATTTGTCAAACTAAGAGGATTCGTTTGAGTACCCACAGCATAGGGTTTGATGGCTATATAAGATTAAGGGATGTGAAATACTCGTCTTATTTAGAGCTCTTTTTTAAAAAAAACGTGTAATAAGATTGAAATACTTATAGGACCAGTCTGCGTTTCCATGTAGTGTGATAGAGGCGTTTCCAGGGTTGTGCACCCAGATTTCCTGAGAAGCAATATTTAGGACCATGGCCTCGAAAGACCTGTACAAGTACACTGTCTGATATGTAATAGTTTCCTCGTAATGAAGTTCAATACAATACGATGCTGCACTTTATATACATTGTTTCGAGACCTATCATGTTTGAATAACACCAGCCTTTCCAAACCTGGTATTTCTAGTACTTTTAGGAATTTTGATTCTTTAATTCCTTAGCTATAATAGTTATCTGCGACTGCAAACAAGTTACTTCTCCTCCGTATAATCAAATTTGCGTTTGTTGACGCTAAGCAGAAAATCTGTATAAATACAAAGGAAATTTAATAAGAATTCAAACTCCATGTGCAGTGACACTAACTGCTATAGTGATGACATTCTCCGCTGGAATGATTTGACATGTCGTTGTTCGTACACTTAGAATCAACTGTAATTCCCTGTCTGGTTTATCTCACAGAGAAAATTTGAAATGGAAAATTTGCATTTTTTCGATAAATATTAAATGCAAATTTTGAACGATTGAATATATTTGAAAACCGGCGCAATGTTTGTTTTTATACCCTTCTCTTTAAATAACCCTTTACGAATATATAAACACATTTTTTTACGCATTTGTAGCACAAAACTTTTGAAAACCTTGTGGCAGAAGAAGAAATTGCTCACAACGAAAAATGTGATTCTTTTTTTTCAAACTTATTCATTTTACAGCGATTGCGAAACGAGCTTTAACTCTTTCAGCGCCAAAGGCAATATTGAGCTCTTTGCAAACAATACAAATTCAGATGAGTCATCTCGTAACGAGCTGTCTCACCTGAAATCTGCATTGTTTGGCTGTGAGTTATAAAAATATTCCAAACATCCTATAACTTGAAAATAGAGTCGTCCGAGTTCGAAACATGAAAGAGTCTACTTTAAACAATTCGGCGCTGAAAGAGTTAAGCTCATAATAATCACGCCCTCTGTCTGCTTCCTGGAGACATAGCCAGTATTTGCAGCGCTCGTGTGGGATACTCCCAAAGGCAAAAACCCACTTATCACGCGAATCGAATCCGGGAGCTATGGTACGATAGACCGACGATCTACCACTGTGTTCCACAAGTTTATCATTTTGAAACAATAAGATCAACTCTATTTAATAATCATGTTTTATTTTAAAGGTATTTTCAATACTTTACCAAAATTTAAATTAACTAGACAAACGTGTAATTAACTTATTGCAAAGGCATTAGGACAAACTCAATGATTTTTTGTTATAACAATGTGTGATTTGCAACTTCCTTTAGTTTTTTCCGTTATTTCAAAATCGGACTTTTACATGAAATTAATATAATTTCATGCCAATGCCGTTATGAAGGAAATTATAAATTAATTCCATATCCCATCAGGTATATAAACTCTTCACGACATTCAAAGCATCTGCAGCACACGATTTTTAAAGCATTTAGTCAATGATATGGAATGTCTCTCTAACTGAATAAAGTCTGTGTTGAAAAGCAGCCAGTTGCTTGGGAAGATTGTTGTGTCGAGTACTGGTGTGAGAAAGCCAGGAAATGCATGAGTAGGTGAACTGGCCGCCGTGATATAACTGAGAAATTGTTAAAAACGGCGTTAAACCCCAATCAATCAATCTAATTGAATAATTGAATAGAGTTGAAAAACATTGTGGCACAAGAAGAAATGTTTTCAAAGGTATCTGCTGCAGTTGCGTCAAAAGGAGTATGCAAGTGGGAAGATGTTAACGCCTTTACTGCTGAATGTCTCCATCTCTGGCATCATCGTCCTTGTCATTTGACAAGAACAAGACTAGATAGCACGAATGTGCAGACTGTTCTTGTTTTGCATTGGTTTATATAATCACTGTATTGTATACTTTGATATTGTTCATTCTATTTTCCATTTGGTAAAAGGATTCAATATCAGTTGATACTGCACTGCTTGATACTGCACGCATTGATATTGCACGCATTAATACTGCAATCAGATCTTTTTCACGTGCTGCTAAGGACGGAACTATTTCCATACAGTAACGTTACAGAGCGCTCTCTTCCAATCTTTGATGATTTAGAGACCAGCTAACTTCTACTTCTACTTTGATACTGTCAGGGCTTAGTGCATCGCAGGCAAGTGAAGCCATCAAAATGGTAAAAACAACTAATTAGGCATATTTACAAATAAAAATTAAACAAAAAACATCTGTGTTGGTTTAGGCAGTGTATCAATACAGACGGGACTTGAATCAGTCTCCAGACGTGATCTGCGCAAGGTCCGGAGGACATCTTTTATAGATGACACGTAGTGAAAAATCGATAGACATACAAAAAACCGAATCTGGTATATTTATAGCGTTAGCTGTGTTTGTAAATAACAACGTAGTTTCTGACGTAATAATGTAACGTGTACATCAGTAATATTGCTCGCTTGTAAGGACGTACGCTATAAAGTTGTTTTAATTGTTGTTGACAAAGTGTATCAACAAATAAAGAGGGATTCATAACTGCTAGGATGAATAAGCAAATGCTTTGTTTTAAAGGTAGGTCTTCAGATTTGTTTTGTTATCCTCCGATGTGAAGTTTATCAACGCAGTAGACCTATAGAAGACGTGTGTTCGCTTTACTGAACATACTGCGAGGTCAAAAGGGGCATCTAACTCGTAATAAAAAACACCAATATCTAAATAGGAGAATACACGAGTTCGACGATTCAATTTCAAGTCGCCAACAGTGGCGGTTCGTTAATTATATTTTCCACGACCCTAGCAACCATCGGAAAGGAGAGTATAATTGTGCGATAAATCGTTAATGTTAATTTATCTAAACAATCCAAAACGATTGTTTATTTTCTAAATGGTTACATGTTTAAAACAAAAAGAACGACAAGTTTTAAATAGCCAAAACGATTGTTTATTTTCTAAATGGTTACATGTTTAAAACAAAAAGAACGACAAGTTTTAAATAGCCAATATAAAATTATACAATAGAAATGTTATTGCATGATTATGGGAATCTATTGTGTTGGGACTCGTTCCTTCAGCGGAGTTATGCCCTCGCAAGCTCGGGCAACTCAGCCGAAGGAACTCGTCCAACACAATATTTTTCCATATTGATGCAATAACCTATAGTATAGTAATAACCGTTCACTGGAGATTGATTGATTGTTTGGTGTTTTACGCCGCTTTCAACAAGTTCTCAGTTATATCACGGTTGGTCCTGGGTAAGTTACCAATTTTTCTGACACCAGTCATAATGCTTACCCCGCAATCCTGGGCGCAAAGTACGGCATTAATTACTACCATTTTCTATGTATTTGGTACGACCGGGCCGGGGATCTAGCCTGCGACCTTTGCACAATCGAAGCGGACGCTCTACCACTACACCACCGATGCGGTCATATCACCGGAGAAACGGCGAAATTGTCATGCTTTGAAACTTACAACACTTGTTCACCAGCATTACCTCCAGCAACAGACAAGAGTACATAGCTCTGTCAAGGCTTTTGTAAGCATTATGGCCATTTTTCGCCTTAGAATTTCTGTTAAGTTTTTCGTACAACCCCACTTTTTTTTCAAAACCATTAGTGATTTAGCTTTTACATTTGTAATACTTATTTATGATCATTCCCTCCATAACCAGACAAGGGCACATAACTCTGTCAAGTTTTGTTTAAGAATTATGGACCTTTTTCGATTTATAATTTTGGTTATGTTATTCCTATCAAATCAATTTATTTCAAAACAATTAGAGATATAGCTTAAACACTTACAACAATATGTTTAACGTCATTAACTCCACCAACAGACCCGGCCGGGTAGCTCAATTGGTAGCGTATCTGACTCGTGATCTGGAGGTCACGGGTTCGATACCCGTTTGCGGCGACATTCTTTCGGGCGATGTTTTCCATTGCCTCTCACCTCTGATCTATGTGAGAAAGTAGTCAGTGGCTTCGAAAGAATGTTGTGTAAGTACTGGTGTGGGAAAGCCAGGAAAACATGGGTAGGTGCACTGACCGCCGTGATATGACCAAAGCTGTTGAAAGCGGCGTTAAACTCCAAACAAACAAACAAACTCCACCAACAGCCAAGAGTGCATAATTCAGTAAAAGTTTTTGTAAGAATTATGACTCTTTTTCTACTTGTAAAGTACTTTTTCTTATAAATAATAAAATAAAGTACTTGGTTATATTTTCTCTATCACCCCAAAAAAAGATTTGTTTTATTGGCAAGCACAAAAAAAGTCGAGCGCGGTGTCCTCCGACAGCTCTTGTTTACTATGATTGTCTTCGGTCCTGATGTTTTGTTTTTGTCATTTAATTGAAATTAGCAAAAGCCGAAATTCTAAAAATGCGGCGTTAACAAAGAATGGCATACCACTGAAGTTTTAAAGAACACAATATACACCTAAAGCTGTTGGGCAAACGCAAATTCCATTTTCACATAGTGTATCATCGGAACAAAAATTGGAGTGCGGCAGTAACATATATCCTTTGTTGCCGTTGGATAACCATCCACATGCACATTTCACGTAACCAAGCGATCTGGATTGAATCAGGTCGTTTGGTGATGCGACACTTATCTGTCTCTCCAAGCACGCGTTAGCAGCACTTTCGTATGAATCACCGGGGAATTTGAGCAGGTATACTGAAAAAAAAAGAAGATTGTTTTAACATCCGCTTTAAACATTTAAAATTTCTCGGACTGAGCTACTATTGTGATACAAATCCTCAACAGAAGACGATATTTACAGCATTTATAGTCAATGACTTTTCTGTTTGTCTGTTTGAATTGGGGGCGAAAAGCAACCGTAAGGTATTTGTGATCGGAAATACACCAATATCAGCAAGTGCATGCGCACAGTCTGATCTTGCTCTGATCTGTTCGCAAATTTGTCATTAGACATTATTCAACCACTTTAAAGCTGCTGGTGGCCAATCAAAAATACAAAGAAATTGCCCACATAGAAACTTTCGTACGGTCATAAGGTTTGACGATAATTGGAGTTCGAACACCGTTCGCTTTGACACTCTGACTGCCGAGGCCGAGTGGTTAGCGTGGAAATATGGAACCGGGCGTCCTGGGTTCGATCCCCAGTCGCAGCGCTACGGTCATGGTGGAGTGCCCTATTAAAAGACACATTTCCTAGCCTAGTACTGGTTTGTTTACCGAGGGATCATGAATAAGTGAACTGTCGCCGTGACATAACTTGAATAATGTTGAAAATGGCGTTAAACTCTTCTAATAAAACTTTTTTTTTTTATTCGCCAATATTTTACAGATAATTCTATAACAAACTCTGACCAGCATTATTTGTTTGAATCAAAACATATATATCTAGCTATCGTTGTCATAAATACGCCAATGTTGGTGTTCCGGGATCATGGCTCATATACATATCGCCTGGTTCGAATCCCGTAAGCGCAAAGCACTATTTCTGACTTCTCTATACTTTCCATCCGCGTCTTTTTAATGTACCCATGAAGCCGATAGCGGGAGTGATTAACACGTCCCGTGAGAAAACCAACATTATGGCCTCTGCGTAATGTATCGAACAGATCAGCCTGCGCTGACCCCACAGACTGATCTGGGACGACAAATTCCGTCTCAGGGAGATAGAGGTATAGAGTAATGATTCCTGAAACAGAAAATCCACAGGAGGCGAAAAGTGTCTAACCGGGTAAGCCTGCGAGACATGCTTAAGCTGATCAGGGTCAATACATTACGCAGAGTTCACAATGTTTGGTTTCTGGCGAGACGGCTCATAGGTTCTAAGAATTTGCTTCGCATTCTATGTAAATAAACACCCTCGACAATATGTTAACTGTTTTATTCTTCTCAAAATTTCAGCTGATATGTTATATAACTAGCATAGTGTTCATTATCTTGAACTGTCGCCGTGACATAACTTGAATAATTTTAAAAATGGCGTTAAACCCTAATAATAAAACAAATATTTCATTTTTATTCGCTAATATTTTACAGATAATTATATGACAAACTCTGACCAGCATTAGGCGTTTGAATCAAAACACATATATCTAGCTATCGTTGTCAGACATACGCCAATGTTGGTGTTCCGGGACCATGGCTCTTATACATGTCGCCTGGTTGGAATCCCGTAAGAACAAAGTACAGTTTCTGACTTCTCTTTTCGTTCCATCCGTGTTTTTTTAATGTACCCATGAAGCAGATAGCGGGAGTGATTAATAAAGGTTCTAAGAATTTGCTTCGCATTCTATGTAAATAAACACCCTCGACTTTTTGTTTAAACAATTATGTTAACTGTTTTTTTCTTCTTAATATTTCAGCTGATATGTTATATAACTAGCATAGTGTTAATTCTCTTACCTGTAAATATAGCCTTTGAAATTGTAATCCAGTGTGTTTCCACTTGTAGATCGCGAATGATCATGCCGGGAAAGGCCATGGTATGTTTCGAAACGTCTACTGTTGACAGTCGACAACGATACTCATTTATATTGAACGACACTGTTTTGCAGTCATCCGTCTTGGCGCAATAGGCAACGCCTGCTATCAAGCTGGAACAGGTCATTTCTTGGCCGAAGCGAATCTCATCCTTAATCCTGTAGTTGTCCCGTCGCAATACATACCGGTGTAAGTTTACAGTTTCACTGTATGCAGATACAACACAAAACAACGCTAAGTGAAACACAACTGTTGAATGTGGACCCATGGTGTTCTCGTTAACAAATGACTAAATCCGAAATACGTTTGTTCAAATATTAACGTCTATTGCCATCAGATACAATGTCGTCAGCATTTAACAAGCTTCGTGCTTATAACTATTTACTGAAAGTGCATAAGAAACCTATTAATATTTAAAATGTGCAAAAGTGCAGAATATTTATGGCCGCGTCGTCGGATTATGGGTCTTACTGATTCACCGGTTTGGCATCATTTAAAGTTAAGTTTGACTATAATTCTAGTTTTTGGTCATAGCATGCATTACGGTTCGACACATTAACGGCGAACACTGAAGCCACTAAAACTTTGCATAAATATTTTCAAAATCATCTACTGCAGACTTGCTGTGTAGAGTAAAATGTTGTTTACATTTTCGACTGAGACGACTTCTGAGCATGGAATCTGTTATCAATCATCTGATCATCAACACAATCACGGTTTCCCATATATGTGTGTTTCTATGTTTTAACGCGTAAAAAAACTGCGTACAAAGTGCAGAATATCTAAGCCGCGTCCTCCGATTATGGGTCTTTGCGACTCACCGGTTTGGCATCATTGAAAGTTAGGTTTGAATATAATTACAGTTTTTGGTCATAGCATGCATTAAGGTTCTAAACATTATTGGTGAGCATTGAAGACACCAAAACGTCGCTACATATCTAATTTTATCACATAACTTGCACTCCAGGAGTGACATAAAGCAGTGACATAAATATCATATATATAACTAGTTACATAAATAGCCGACTCACAGCACGTATGTGACGTCACTCCAGTGTGATGTCACTTTAAATGACATCTGTTCTGAATTTCGGCATTTATTACAAATATTGTTTAAAGAGAATAAATCTAGATAAATGAAATGTTATAAGTGCCTTGTTGCTAATTTTGTATAAAATCAAAAGGTTAATAATAGGGACTACATTTTACAGTGGAAGTATGCATTTGAACTTCGGGATGAACTTCGGTCACTGTTTATATGAGGACGAAGAAAGGTCGATTTAAAGATTGAAATCAATCTTTTTATGGTGTTATGTGATAAATAGAATATTACATTCGTGCTTATTTGATATTGTTTTTATGAAACTCGTCGACTGAAACGAATATGACGCTCGGCAGACGACTTTGCATAAATGTGTGGGTTTTTTTTTTAAATCATCTCATTTTTTGATTCATGTCATTTTATTTGTTAATCCTTTAGTCCGCTCATTTTATTCAACCGTAATCTTCAACCCTGATGTTGACATTTTTTTTCAGTCCGTCTTTATAACTGAACATTTGTTGAAAGTGGCGTAAACCACCAAGCAATCAACCAATCAATTAGTCCGTCTTTATAATTGAACATTTGTTGAAAGTGGCGTAAACCACCAATGAATCAACCAATCAATGAGTCCGTCTTTATAACTGAACATTTGTTGAAAGTCGCGTAAACCACCAATTAATCAATCAATCAATGAGTCCGTCTTTATAATTGAACATTTGTTGAAAGTGACGTAAATCACCAATTAATCAACCAATCAATGAGTCCGTCTTTATAATTGAACATTTGTTGAAAGTGGCGTAAACCACCAATTAATCAACCAATCAATGAGTCCGTCTTTATAACTGAACATTTGTTGAAAGTGGCGTAAACCACCAATGAATCAACCAATCAATGAGTCCGTCTTTATAATTGAACATTTGTTGAAAGGCGCGTAAACCACCAATTTAATCAACCAATCAATGAGTCCGTCTTTATAACTGAAAATGTGTTTAAAGCGACGTAAAACATCAATCAATCACATAATCAATGAGTCCGTCTTTATAACTGAACATTTGTTGAAAGTGGCGTAAACCACCAAGCAATCAACCAATCAATTAGTCCGTCTTTATAATTGAACATTTGTTGAAAGTGGCGTAAACCACCAATGAATCAACCAATCAATGAGTCCGTCTTTATAACTGAACATTTGTTGAAAGTCGCGTAAACCACCAATTAATCAATCAATCAATGAGTCCGTCTTTATAACTGAACATTTGTTGAAAGTGGCGTAAAACACCAATCAATCAACCAATCAATGAGTCCGTCTTTATAACTGAACATTTGTTGAAAGTGGCGTAAACCACCAATTAATCTACCAATCAATGAGTCCGTCTGTATAACTGAAAATGTGTTGAAAGTGGCGTAAACCACCAATGAATCAACCAATCAATGAGTCCGTCTTTATAATTGAACATTTGTTGAAAGGCGCGTAAATCACCAATTAATCTACCAATCAATAAGTCCGTCTTTATAACTGAAAATGAGTTGAAAGTGGCGTAAAACACCAATTAATCAACCAATCAATGAGTCCGTCTTTATAACTGAAAATGTGTTGAAAGTGGCCTAAATCACCAATTAATCAAACAATCAATGAGTCCGTCTTTATAACTGAACATTTGTTGAAAGTGGCGTAAACCACCAATGAATCAACCAATCAATTAGTCCGTCTTTATAATTGAACATTTGTTGAAAGTGGCGTAAACCACCAATGAATCAACCAATCAATTAGTCCGTCTTTATAATTGAACATTTGTTGAAAGTGGCGTAAACCACCAATGAATCAACCAATCAATGAGTCCGTCTTTATAACTGAACATTTGTTGAAAGTGGCGTAAACCACCAATGAATCAACCAATCAATGAGTCCGTCTTTATAACTGAAAATGTGTTGAAAGCGGTGTAAATCACCAATTAATCAACCAATCAATGAGTCCGTCTTTATAACTGAACATTTGTTGAAAGTGGCGTAAACCACCAATTAATCAACCAATCAATGAGTCCGTCTGTATAACTGAAAATGTGTTGAAAGTGGCGTAAACCACCAATGAATCAACCAATCAATGAGTCCGTCTGTATAACTGAACATTTGTTGAAAGTGACGTAAACCACCAATTAATCAACCAATCAATGAGTCCGTCTTTATAATTGAACATTTGTTGAAAGTGACGTAAACCACCAATTAATCAACCAATCAATGAGTCCGTCTTTATAATTGAACATTTGTTGAAAGTGACGTAAACCACCAATTAATCAACCAATCAATGAGTCCGTCTTTATAACTGAACATTTGTTGAAAGCGGCGTAAACCACCAAGCAATCAACCAATCAATTAGTCCGTCTTTATAATTGAACATTTGTTGAAAGTGGCGTAAACCACCAATTAATCAACCAATCAATTAGTCCGTCTTTATAATTGAACATTTGTTGAAAGTGGCGTAAACCACCAATTAATCAACCAATCAATGAGTCCGTCTTTATAACTGAACATTTGTTTAAAGCGACGTAAAACATCAATCAATCACATAATCAATGACTCCGTCTTTATAACTGAAAATATGTTTAAAGAAATTGCTCACAAGGAAAAATGTGATTGTTTTAGTCAAAACTTATTCATTTTACATCGATTGCGAAACGAGCTTTAAGCTCGAAATAATCACGCCCTCTATCTGCTTCCTGGAGACATAGCCAGTATTTGCACCGCTTCCGGGGAAAACTCCCAAAGGCAAAACCCGCTTATCACGCGAATCGAATCCGGGGGCTATGGTACGAGAGACCGACGATCTACCACTGTGTTCCACAAGTTTATCATTTTGAAACAATAAGATCAACTCTAGTTACTGATCATGTTTTATTTTGATGGTATATTCCATACTTTGCCGAAATTTAAATTAACTAGACAAAACCTGAATTTAACTTATTACAATGGCATAAGGACAAATTCAATGATTTTTTTGTTATAACAATGTGTGATTTGCAACTTCCTTTATTGTTTCCGTTATTTTAAAATCGGACTTTTACATGAAATTAATATAATTTCATGCCAATGCCGTTATGAAGGAAATTATAAATTAATTCCATATCCCATCAGGTATATAAACTCTTCACGACATTCAAAGCATCTGCAGCACACGATTTTTAAAGCATTTAGTCAATGATATGGAATGTCTCTCTAACTGAATAAAGTCTATGTTAAAAACTGCCAGTTGCTTGGGAAGATTGTTGTGTGGAGTACTGGTGTGAGAAAGCCAGGAAATGCATGAGTAGGTGAACTGGCCGCCGTGATATAACTGAGAAATTGTTAAAAAACGGCGTTAAAACCCAATCAATCAATCTAATTGATTAATTGAATAGAGTTGAAAAAACATTGTAGCACAAGAAGAAATGTTTTCAAAGGTATCTGCTGCAGTTGCGTCAAAAGGAGTATGCCAGTGGGAAGAGGTTAACGCCTTTACTGCTGAATGTCTCCATCTCTGGCATCATCGTCCTTGTCATTTGACAAGAACAAGACTAGATAGCACGAATGTGCAGACTGTTCTTCTTTTGCATTGGTTTATATAATCACTGTATTGTATACTTTGATATTGTTCATTCTATTTTCCATTTGGTAAAAGGATTCAATATCAGTTGATACTGCACTGCTTGATATTGCACGCATTAATATTGCACTCCGATCTTTTTCACGTACTGCTAAGGACGGAACTATTTCCATACAGTAACGTTACAGAGCGCTCTCTTCCAATCTTTGATCATTTAGAGACCAGCTAACTTCTACTTCTACTTTGATACTGTCAGGGCTTAGTGCATCGCAGGCAAGTGAAGCCATCAAAATGGTAAAAACAACTAATTAGGCATATTTACAAATAAAAATTAAACAAAAAACATCTGTGTTGGTTTAGGCAGTGTATCAATGCAGACGGGACTTGAATCAGTCTCCAGACGTGATCTGCGCAAGGTCCGGAGGACATCTTTTATAGATGACACGTAGTGAAAAATCGATAGACATGCAAAAAACCGAATCTGGTATATTTATAGCGTTAGCTGTGTTTGTAAATAACAACGTAGTTTCTGACGTAATAATGTAACGTGTACATCAGTAATATTGCTCGCTTGTAAGGACGTACGCTATAAAGTTGTTTTAATTGTTGTTGACAAAGTGTATCATCAAATAAAGAGGGATTCATAACTGCTAGGATGAATAAGCAAATGCTTTGTTTTAAAGGTAGGTCTTCAGATTTGTTTTGTTATCCGCCGATGTGAAGTTTATCAACGCAGTAGACCTATAGAAGACGTGTGTTCGCTTTACTGAACATACTGCGAGGTCAAAAGGGGCATCTAAATCGTAATAAAAAACACCAATATGTAAATAGGAGAATACACGAATTCGACGATTCAATTTCAAGTCGCCAACAATGGCGGTTCGTTAATTATATTTTCCACGACCCTAGCAACCATCGGAAAGGAGAGTATAATTGTGCGATAAATCGTTAATGTTAATTTATCTAAACAATCCAAAACGATTGTTTATTTTCTAAATGGTTACATGTTTAAAACAAAAAGAACGACAAGTTTTAAATAGCCAATATAAAATTATACAATGGAAATGTTATTGCATGATTATGGGAATCTATTGTGTTGGGACTCGTTCCTTCAGCGGAGTTATGCCCTCGCAAGCTCGGGCAACTCAGCCGAAGGAACTCGTCCAACACAATATTTTTCCATATTGATGCAATAACCTATAGTATAGTAATAACCGTTCACTGGAGATTGATTGATTGTTTGGTGTTTTACGCCGCTTTCAACAAGTTCTCAGTTATATCACGGTTGGTCCTGGGTAAGTTACCAATTTTTCTGACACCAGTCATAATGCTTACCCCGGAATCCTGGGCGCAAAGTACGGCATTAATTACTACCATTTTCTATGTATTTGGTACGACCGGGCCGGGGATCTAGCCTGCGACCTTTGCACAATCGAAGCGGACGCTCTACCACTACACCACCGAGGCGGTCATATCACCGGAGAAACGGCGAAATTGTCATGCTTTGAAACTTACAACACTTGTTTACCATCATTACCTCCAGCAACAGACAAGAGTACATAGCTCTGTCAAGGCTTTTGTACAATTTATGGCCATTTTTCGCCTTAGAATTTCTGTTAAGTTTTTCGTACAACCCCACTTTTTTTTTCAAAACCATTAGTGATTTAGCTTTTACATTTGTAATACTTATTTATGATCATTCCCTCCATAACCAGACAAGGGCACATAACTCTGTCAAGTTTTGTTTAAGAATTATGGACTTTTTTCGATTTATAATTTTGGTTATGTTATTCCTATCAAATCAATTTATTTCAAAACAATTAGAGATATAGCTTAAACACTTACAACAATATGTTTAACGTCATTAACTCCACCAACAGACCCGGCCGGGTAGCTCAATTGGTAGCGTATCTGACTCGTGATCTGGAGGTCACGGGTTCGATACCCGGTTGCGGCGACATTCTTTCGGGCGATGTTTTCCATTGCCTCTCACCTCTGATCTATGTGAGAAAGTAGTCAGTGGCTTCGAAAGAATGTTGTGTAAGTACTGGTGTGGGAAAGCCAGGAAAACATGGGTAGGTGCAGACCGCCGTGATATGACCAAAGCTGTTGAAAGCGGCGTTAAACTCCAAACAAACAAACAAACTCCACCAACAGCCAATAGTGCATAATTCAGTAAAAGTTTTTGTAAGAATTATGACTCTTTTTCTACTTGTAAAGTACTTTTTCTTATAAATAATAAAATAAAGTACTTGGTTATATTTTCTCTATCACCCCAAAAAAAGATTTGTTTTATTGGCAAGCACAACAAAAGTCGAGCGCGGTGTCCTCCGACAGCTCTTGTTTACTATGATTGTCTTCGGTCCTGATGTTTTTTTTTTGTCATTTAATTGAAATTAGCAAAAGCGGTAATTATAAAAATGCTGCGTTAACAAAGAATGGCATACCACTGAAGTTTTAAAGAACACAATATACACCTAAAGCTGTTGGGCAAACGCAAATTCCATTTTCACATAGTGTATCATCGGAACAAAAATTGGAGTGCGGCAGTAAAGTATATCCTTTGTTGCCGTTGGATAACCATCCACATGCACATTTCACGTAACCAAGCGATCTGGATTGAAGCAGGTCGTTTGGTGATGCGACACTTGTCTGTCTCTCCAAGCACGCGTTAGCAGCACTTTCGTATGAATCACCGGGGAATTTGAGCAGGTATACTGAAAAAAGAAGAAGATTGTTTTAACATCCGCTTTAAACATTTAAAATTTCTCGGACTGAGCTACTATTGTGATACAAAACCTCAACAGAAGACGATATTTACAGCATTTATAGTCAATGACTTTTCTGTTTGTCTGTTTGAATTGGGGGCGAAAAGCAACCGTAAGGTATTTGTGATCGGAAATACACCAATATCAGCAAGTGCATGCGCACAGTCTGATCTTGCTCTGATCTGTTCGCAAATTTGTCATTAGACATTATTCAACCACTTTAAAGCTGCTGGTGGCCAATCAAAAATACAAAGAAATTGCCGACATAGAAACTTTCGTACGGTCATAAGGTTTGACGATAATTGGAGTTCGAACACCGTTCGCTTTGACACTCTGACTGCCGTAACCGAGTGGTTAGCGTGGAAATATGGAACCGGGCGTCCTGGGTTCGATCCCCAGTCGCAGCGCTACGGTCATGGTGGAGTGCCCTATTGAAAGACACATTTCCTAGCCTAGTACTGGTTTGTTTACCGAGGGATCATGAATAAGTGAACTGTCGCCGTGACATAACTTGAATAATGTTGAAAATGGCGTTAAACCCTACTAATAAAACATTTTTTTTTTATTCGCCAATATTTTACAGATAATTCTATAACAAACTCTGACCAGCATTATTTGTTTGAATCAAAACATATATATCTAGCTATCGTTGTCATAAATACGCCAATGTTGGTGTTCCGGGATCATGGCTCATATACATATCGCCTGGTTCGAATCCCGTAAGAACAAAGCACTATTTCTGACTTCTCTATACTTTCCATCCGCGTCTTTTTAATGTACCCATGAAGCCGATAGCGGGAGTGATTAACACGTCCCGTGAGAAAACCAACATTATGGCCTCTGCGTAATGTATCGAACAGATCAGCCTGCGCTGACCCCACAGACTGATCCGGGACGATAAATTCCGTCTCAGGGAGATAGAGGTATAGAGTAATGATTCCTGAAACAGAAAATCCACAGGAGGCGAAAAGTGTCTATCCGGGTAAGCCTGCGAGACATGCTTAAGCTGACCAGGGTCAATACATTACGCAGAGTTCACAATGTTTGGTTTCTCGCGAGACGGCTCAGAGGTTCTAAGAATTTGCTTCGCATTCTATGTAAATAAACACCCTCGACAATATGTTAACTGTTTTATTCTTCTCAAAATTTCAGCTGATATGTTATATAACTAGCATAGTGTTCATTATCTTGAACTGTCGCCGTGACATAACTTGAATAATTTTAAAAATGGCGTTAAACCCTAATAATAAAACAAATATTTCATTTTTATTCGCTAATATTTTACAGATAATTATATGACAAACTCTGACCAGCATTAGGCGTTTGAATCAACACATATATATCTAGCTATCGTTGTCAGACATACGCCAATGTTGGTGTTCCGGGACCATGGCGCTTATACATGTCGCCTGGTTGGAATCCCGTAAGAACAAAGTACAGTTTCTGACTTCTCTTTTCGTTCCATCCGTGGTTTTTTAATGTACCCATGAAGCAGATAGCGGGAGTGATTAATAAAGGTTCTAAGAATTTGCTTCGCATTCTATGTAAATAAACACCCTCGACTTTTTGTTTAAACAATTATGTTAACTGTTTTTTTCTTCTTAATATTTCAGCTGATATGTTATATAACTAGCATAGTGTTAATTCTCTTACCTGTAAATATAGCCTTTGAAATTGTAATCCAGCCTGCTTCTTTTTGTAGATTGAAAACGTTCTTACCAGGATAGGTTATTGTATATACCGAAACGTCTACGTTTGACAGTCGACAACGATGCTCTTCTATATTGAACGACACTGTCTGGCAGTCATCCGTCTTGGCGCAATAGGCAACGCCTGCTATCAAGCTGGAACAGGTCATTTCTTGACCAAAGCGAATCTTATCCTTAATCCTGTAGTTGTCCCGTCGCAATACATACCGGTGTAAGTGTACAGTTTCACTGTATACAGATACAACACAAAACAACGCTAATTGAAAAACAACTGTTGAATGTGGACACATGGTGTTCTCGTTAACAAATGACTAAATCCGAAATACGTTTGTTCGATTGTTTTAAACGTCTACTTCCATCAAATACCATGTCGTAAACGTTTATCAAGCTTCGTGCTTATAACTGATTAACTGAAAGTGCATAAAAAACCTATTAATATTTCAAATGTTCAAAGTGAAGAATAGTTATGGCCGCGTCGTCCGATTATGGGTCTTACTGATTCACCGGTTTGGCATCATTTAAAGTTAAGTTTGACTATAATTCTAGTTTTTGGTCATAGCATGCATTACGGTTCGAAACATTAACGGCGAACATTGAAGACACTAAAACTTTGCATAAATGTTTTCAAAACCATCTACTGCAGACTTGCTGTGTAGAGTAAAATATTGTTCACATTTTCGACTGAGACGACTTCTGAGCTTGGGATCTGTTAATCAAGAATATTATCATCAACACAGTCACAGTTTCCCATATGTGTGTTTCTTTGTTCTAACGCGTAATTTTAATATTTCAAATGTACAAAGTGCGGAATATCTAAGCCGCGTTGTCCGATTATGTGTCTTTGCGACTCACCGGTTTGGCATCATTTAAAGTTAGGTTTGAATATAATTCTAGTTTTTGGACATAGAACTTGTATATAGGTTCTAAATATTATTGGCGAACATTGAAGACACTAAAACGTCGCTACATATCTAATTCTCTCATACGTACATATTAAATTGTATGATGCGTACATGTATGTGTGCCTGCTTGCAATTCTGTTCTTTATTATGAGCAAATTCTCATTTTCCCCCCAAACAATATCAGGGCTTTGAATACACTTTCATTTACGAGAATTTGATGACATTGCATATATGTTTTTAAAATCATCTACTGCAGACTTGTTGTGTAGAGTAAACTATTAACTCTTTCAGCGCCAAAGGCAATATTGAGGTTTTTGCAAACAATACTGATTCAGGTGAGTCAGCTCGTAACGAGCTGTCTCATCTGAAATCAGCATTGTTTGCCGTTTGGTTATCAAAATAGTCCCAACTTGAATTACATGAGAAATGGAGACGCCCGATTTTGAACATGGACGAGTTTACTTTAAACAATTCGGCGCTGAAAGAGTTAAACAAATTTTCGACTGAGACGACTTCTGAGCATGTACCTTTTACTAAAAGGTTCTGTTTTCAAGAATATTATTATCAACACAATCACGATTTCCAAAATCGGTATTTCTATGTTTTAACGCGTAAATTACACACACTTGTAAACAAAAATTAATTTTCTGATTGCATTAGCATTCACTACTTGTAAACAAAAATGCATTTTCTGATTGCATTAGCATTCACTACTTGTAAACAAAAATGCATTTTCTGACTGCATTAGCATTCACTACTTGTAAACAAAAAATGCATTTTCTGACTGCATTAGCATTCACTACTTGTAAACAAAAATGCATTTTCTGACTGCATTAGCATTCACTACTTGTAAACAAAAATGCATTTTCTGACTGCATTAGCATTCACTACTTGTAAACAAAAAATGCATTTTCTGACTGCATTAGCATTCACTACTTGTAAACAAAAATGCATTTTCTGACTGCATTAGCATTCACTACTTGTAAACAAAAATGCATTTTCTGACTGCATTAGCATTCACTACTTGTAAACAAAAATGCATTTTCTGACTGCATTAGCATTCACTACTTGTAAACAAAAATGCATTTTCTGACTGCATTAGCATTCACTACTTGTAAACAAAAATGCATTTTCTGACTGCATTAGCATTCACTACTTGTAAACAAACGTTTGAAAGGTTAAACGTTAATCGGATCCATTGTTTCTCTCACTATAGTGTAATACATGTAAACAATGAATGTCACATATTGATGGGATTCATATTTGCCCTCACTTTTGCGTAATACTTCGAGGGCTTGGTGTGAAACGGTTTTAACTAAAAATCTATTTTGAAATCCCTGGTTTCGGGGCCTTTGTTTACCCCTTTGTAAACAATGCAAATTTAGGTGCCATTGCTCAGAACGAGCAATGGCACCTAAATTTCCATTGTTTACCAAGAAAAATGATTTAACACTTATAAAGACCTCATGGCGAGGTGATTAACCTTGGTAAAAAAAATAACAATTTTAGTTACAACTGTTTCACGCCAAGCTCTCGACTTGTTATCCAGAACTGTCACTTGTGAACTTTAGTGTAGTACGTTTAAACAAGACATGTCTCATACAAATCATGAACATGTTCCCCATCACAATTACAAAAACACTTGTTAACAAAAAAGTCAAATATAAGTCAGATTTATATTTACCCTTACTTTAGTGTAAATACATTTCCAAGAAAGGTGACAAAATACTGGAATTCATATTTTCTCTCACTATTGTGTAATACAAGATATGTCACATACAAATCAGGAACATATTTTCCCTCACTATTTACGAAATACTTATACAAATAAATGGCAAATATAATCGAACTTTCCAATACTTAAGTGTAATACATGTGAACAAGAGTTTAAAACATGTAAACAAGAAATGTCACATATATATTAGATTCATATTTTCCCTCTAAAATATGAGATACGCGTACAAGAATGTCAAATTGTAATCAGATTTCTATTTTTTTCCTTAATAGAGTGTAAGATATGTAAACAAGAAATGTCACCTGTCAATGAGATTCATATTTTCCTCATTCGAGTGAAACATATACAAACATGTTCATTGTAAAATAAATGTAGACAAAAAACATATTAATGAGATTGATATTTATTTTAATCAAAACCCGCAAATAAAGATTGTGTTGTTATTTTCTCCCACAAAACAATGGAAATTTAATTTGATGATGTTATTGATGTTACGTATTAGAATACTTTCTAGGGGCGTGGCCTAAGTGTTGTCGTAAATATTCATCCGCCATTCACCTTTCATTTTTAAAATTGTTTTTCCAATAAAAAATAAATTGAATCTGTATATTCCTTACTTTTTTCGCTCTCCATAGATTGTAGGTATATAATTAAAGAAATACTTCGTTGTAGGAGCGATAAATGGGTTCGTATTGCACGACTCGTATTTATTTTAAAGTAGATTTAAAACACTTGCAAGGGCGGTCACAATGACTATCTAAAATAGACTATCGATATTTGGATTCCGATGGGCATTGTTATCAGTTACAATTTCGAGATTCGTTTAACGCTCTTCGCATATTACACATAGTATTTAGTATGTATATGATACAATACAAATGTTTGTTTTAAAGACATATATATGTTATCACATTATACTATAAAATAAACCAGGCTGCTTAAACTGCGAAATGTGGCCGTGTTTTATTTTCTATTCGATAATGGGGCGTTTTATCGCCTGAATGAAAGCTGATTGTATTTAGTATTCAATAAATCATTGCAAATTTTCCAATTTAGTTTTAGATGATCGTTTCCCAGGGGTAATATGTGAAATTATTACATAATTCGAAATTAATTCTGGAATGAAATCCTTGTATGTTCATGTCATTTCATTTGTTAATCTTTTAGTTCGCTCATTTCATTCAACCTTAATTTTCAACCCTGATGGTGACAACTTATTTGAGTCCGTCTTTATAACTGAAAATGTGTTGAAAGTGGCGTAAAACACCAATGAATCAACTAATCAATGAGTCCGTCTTTATAACTAAAAATGTGTTGACAGCGGCGTAAACCACCAATTAATCAACCAATCAATGAGTCCGTCTTTATAACTGAACATTTGTTGAAAGTGGCGTAAACCACCGATTAATCAACCAATCAATGAGTCCGTCTTAATAACGGAACATTTGTTGAAAGTGACGTAAACCACCGATTAATCAACCAATCAATGAGTCCGTCTTAATAACGGAACATTTGTTGAAAGTGGCGTAAACCACCGATTAATCAACCAATCAATGAGTCCGTCTTAATAACGGAACATTTGTTGAAAATGGCGTAAACCACCGATTAATCAACCAATCAATGAGTCCGTCTTAATAACGGAACATTTGTTGAAAGTGGCGTAAACCACCGATTAATCAACCAATCAATGAGTCCGTCTTTATAACGGAACATTTGTTGAAAGTGGCGTAAACCACCGAATAATCAACCAATCAATGAGTCCGTCTTAATAACGGAACATTTGTTGAAAGTGGCGTAAACCACCGATTAATCAACCAATCAATGAGTCCGTCTTAATAACGGAACATTTGTTGAAAGTGGCGTAAACCACCGATTAATCAACCAATCAATGAGTCCGTCTTTATAACGGAACATTTGTTGAAAGTGGCGTAAACCACCGATTAATCAACCAATCAATGAGTCCGTCTTAATAACGGAACATTTGTTGAAAGAGGCGTAAACCACCGATTAATCAACCAATCAATGAGTCCGTCTTTATAACTGAACATTTGTTGAAAGTGGCGTAAACCACCAATGAATCAACCAATCAATGAGTCCGTCTTTATAACGGAACATTTGTTGAAAGTGGCGTAAACCACCGATTAATCAACCAATCAATGAGTCCGTCTTTATAACTGAAAATGTGTTGAAAGTGGCGTAAAACACCAATTAATCAACCAATCAATGAGTCCGTCTTTATAACGGAACATTTGTTGAAAGTGGCGTAAACCACAAATCAATCAACCAATCAATGAGTCCGTCTTTATAATTGAACATTTGTTGAAAGTGAATTAAACCACCAATTAATCAACCAAACAATGAGTCCGTCTTTATAACTGAAAATGTGTTGAAAGTGGAGTAAACCACCAATCAATCAACCAATCCACGAGTCCGTCTTTATAACTAAAAATGTGTTGAAAGCGGCGTGAATCACCAATTAATCAACCAATCAATGAGTCCGTCTTTATAACTAAAAATGTGTTGAAAGAGGCGTGAATCACCAATTAATCAACCAATCAATGAGTCCGTCTTTATAACTAAAAATGTGTTGAAAGAGGCGTGAATCACCAATCAATCAACCAATCAATGAGTCCGTCTTTATAACTGAAAATGTGTTGAAAGTGGCGTAAATCACCAATTGATCAACCAATCAATGAGTCCGTCTTTATAACTGAACATTTGTTGAAAGCGACGTAAACCACCAATTAATCAACCAATCCATGAGTCCGTCTTTATAACTAAAAATGTGTTTAAAGCGGCGTAAACCACCGATTAATCCACCAATCAATGAGTCCGTCTTTATAACTGAAAATGTGTTTAAAGCGACGTAAAACATCAATCAATCACATAATCAATGAGTCCGTCTTTATAACTGAACATTTGTTGAAAGCGACGTAAACCACCAATTAATCAACCTATCAATGAGTCCGTCTTTATAACTAAAAATGTGTTTAAAGCGGCGTAAACCACCGATTAATCCACCAATCAATGAGTCCGTCTTTATAACTGAAAATGTGTTTAAAGCGACTTAAAACATCAATCAATCACATAATCAATGAGTCCGTCTTTATAACTGAACATTTGTTGAAAGTGGCGTAAACCACCAATGAATCAACCAATCAATGAGTCCGTCTTTATAACTGAACATTTGTTGAAAGTGGCGTAAACCACCAATTAATCAACCAATCAATGAGTCCGTCTTTATAATTGAACATTTGTTGAAAGTGGCGTAAACCACCAATGAATCAACCAATCAATGAGTCCGTCTTTATAACGGAACATTTGTTGAAAGTGGCGTAAACCACCAATTAATCAACCAATCAATGAGTCCGTCTTTATAATTGAACATTTGTTGAAAGTGGCGTAAACCACCAATGAATCAACCAATCAATGAGTCCGTCTTTATAATTGAACATTTGTTGAAAGTGGCGTAAACCACCAATTAATCAACCAATCAATGAGTCCGTCTTTATAACTGAAAATGTGTTGAAAGTGGCGTAAAACACCAATTAATCACCCAATCAATGAGTCCGTCTTTATAACTGAAAATGTGTTGAAAGCGACGTAAAACATCAATCAATCACATAATCAATGAGTCCGTCTTTATAACGGAACATTTGTTGAAAGTGGCGTAAACCACCAATTAATCAACCAATCAATGAGTCCGTCTTTATAACTGAAAATGTGTTGAAAGTGGCGTAAAACACCAATTAATCAACCAATCAATTATTCCGTCTTTATAACTGAAAATGTGTTGAAAGTGGCGTAAAACACCAATTAATCACCCAATCAATGAGTCCGTCTTTATAACTGAAAATGTGTTGAAAGCGACGTAAAACATCAATCAATCACATAATCAATGAGTCCGTCTTTATAACGGAACATTTGTTGAAAGTGGCGTAAACCACCAATTAATCAACCAATCAATGAGTCCGTCTTTATAACTGAAAATGTGTTGAAAGTGGCGTAAACCACCAATTAATCAACCAATCAATGAGTCCGTCTTTATAACTGAACATTTGTTGAAAGCGGCGTAAAACACCAATTAATCAACCAATCAATGAGTCCGTCTTTATAATTGAACATTTGTTGAAAGTGACGTAAACCACCAATTAATCAACCAATCAATGAGTCCGTCTTTATAACTGAAAATGTGTTGAAAGTGGAGTAAACCACCAATCAATCAACCAATCAACGAGTCCGTCTTTATAACTGAAAATGTGTTGAAAGTGGCGTAAACCACCAATTAATCAACCAATCAATGAGTCCGTCTTTATAACGGAACATTTGTTGAAAGTGGCGTAAACCACCAATTAATCAACCAATCAATGAGTCCGTCTTTATAACTGAAAATGTGTTGAAAGTGGCGTAAAACACCAATTAATCAACCAATCAATGAGTCCGTCTTTATAACTGAAAATGTGTTGAAAGTGGCGTAAACCACCAATTAATCAACCAATCAATGAGTCCGTCTTTATAACTGAAAATGTGTTGAAAGTGGCGTGAATCACCAATTAATCATCCAATCAATGAGTCCGTCTTTATAACTGAAAATGTGTTGAAAGTGGCGTAAACCACCAATTAATCAACCAATCAATGAGTCCGTCTTTATAACTGAACATGTGTTTAAAGCGACGTAAAACATCAATCAATCACATAATCAATGACTCCGTCTTTATAACTGAAAATATGTTAAAAGAAATTGCTCACAAGGAAAAATGTGATTGTTTTAGTCAAAACTTATTCATTTTACATCGATTGCGAAACGAGCTTTAAGCTCGAAATAATCACGCCCTCTGTCTGCTTCCTGGAGACATAGCCAGTATTTGCACCGCTTCCGGGGAAAACTCCCAAAGGCAAAACCCGCTTATCACGCGAATCGAATCCGGGGGCTATGGTACGAGAGACCGACGATCCACAAGTTTATCATTTTGAAACAATAAGATCAACTCTAGTTACTGATCATGTTTTATTTTGATGGTATATTCCATACTTTGCCGAAATTTAAATTAACTAGACAAAACCTGAATTTAACTTATTACAATGGCATAAGGACAAATTCAATGATTTTTTTGTTATAACAATGTGTGATTTGCAACTTCCTTTATTGTTTCCGTTGTTTTAAAATCGGACTATTACATGAAATTTATATAATTTCATGCAAATGCCGTTATGAAGGAAAATAGATTAATTCCATATCCCATCAGGTACGTTAACCCCTCACGACATACAAAGCATCTGCATCTCACGATTTTTAAAGCATTTAGTCAATGATATGGAATGTCTCTCTAATTGAATAGAGTTGAAAATCATTGTGTCACAAGAATGAATGAATGTATATTGTTTTATGGCGCATCGACAGCTAAGGTCATTTAGCGCGCATTTAAATTTTATTATTCATGTTCCCTGGGTGAACAAACCAGTACTAGGCTAGAAAATGTGCCTTGCCCAAGGGCACTCCACCATGACCGAATTGCCGCGATGTGTCACAAGAAGAAATGTTTTCAAAGGTATCTGCTGCAGTTGCGTCAAAAGGAGTATGCAAGTGGGAAGAGGTTAACGCTTTTACTGCTGAATGTCTCCATCTCTGGCATCATCGTCCTTGACATATGAGCCGTCCCGCGACATATCCCTCTATGACCTCTGCGTAATGTATCGACCCAAATCAGCCTGCGCAGTCCGCGCAGACTTGATCCGGGCTGACACATTTCGTCTCAGTGGGATAGGGGTATAGTGTAATGAAATCCACAGGAGGCAAAAAGTGTTTATCTGTGTAACCCTGCGCGACATGCTTATGCTGTTCCGTGTACTTTACGCAGAGTCCACAGTGTTGGTTTACTCGCGGGACGGCTCAAATTGCAAGTCTCTGCATGTTTCGCTTAAACTGTAAAACAAGACGAGACAGCACCACTGTATAGTGATTATCTTTCACCGGAGATTGATTGATTGTTTGCTGTTTTACGCAGCTTTCAACAAGTTTTCAGTTATATCACGGCTTTTCCTTGTTAAGTTACCAGTACTACTGTTCCATTGTCCATTGTTTCTGACACCAGTCATAATGCTTACCCCGCAACCCTGGGCGCAAAGTAATGCAGCAATTGGAGACATCGGTCAGTTATCTCCCTTTAATACTCTCTACATCTAGCTAGGTCCTATCATTTGGTTTCCTCTG
Organism: Serripes groenlandicus; assembly: GCA_031761405.1. NCBI lineage: Eukaryota > Metazoa > Mollusca > Bivalvia > Cardiida > Cardiidae > Serripes > Serripes groenlandicus. The sequence continues at coordinate 76,083,405 of JASEVX010000005.1, forward strand.
TTTTTATCATTGGTTTCTTTGCACTGGATGGTGCACTTATAATTGCATTTTCTTGGCCAACTGTTATTAGATTGACTAGTAATTCCACATTTGTTTTCTTTAAACACTGCTATGTAAATTTTCTCTTTTGAATCATCACTTTAATAAACACATTTATGATTAATGTGTACAGAGTAATTGCAATATCTCATTGCGAAATAGCGATAAAGACAAAGAATTCCAACTAAAAGGACTTACCAACTATTTGGTCTTCCTTGGTCTTTATCTGACAAGGGAGATAATATAATTATCACTAATGTCCCTCATTACTACCATTATATTTGTCTTTGGTATGACCCGGCCTTGTGTTTATAATTGGAAACCGGGCGTCCTGGGTTCGATCACAAGTCGCGGTGCTGTGGTCATGGCGGTGTGCCTTTCGGCAAGGCACATTTCCTAGCCTAGTACTGGTTTGTTTATCCAGTTCTCATGAATAAGTGATATAACTGAAATAATGATGAAAACGGCATAAAACCCCAAAGAAATACAAACAAAACGGATATATTCGCGGCGTCTGGTGAAAATAAGCCGGCAGGCATTTGCGACTAGTAAAGACTCAGATAGATAGATAGATAGATATATATTTCTTTGTTTCCTCTATAAATGAAGAGTAAATACATACATACATACATAGTACGACAAATAATAGAAATAACAGTTAACACTCCACATATTAGTTATTTACAGGTTGCTACAAGAGACATACAAGTAATATCGAACATACGAAATTTAAGCATGTGTGTATATGTGTGTTAAAGGGATTTGTTTGGTGGTTGTGGATGCAATAATGGAAAAGGCTCATGATGAGGGTGCAGATTAATTATTTATTGCACGCATGCTACGCGACTATATCTGTATGTAAGAAAGTTGATGCTTATCCGTAACGAAACGAAACTCAAGGAACAGCAGCATTTCAAATGTTGTGTAAGTTGTATCAATAAGTTGAATGTTATATGGGATGCTAGAATGTGTCACATAAATATCATGTCATTGACTGTTTATAGTGGTAATTCGCCATTACAATATACAATTTTATATAAACAAACACTCTTGCTCGCGCGCACGCACACACGGACATGTGCACTCACACACGAACACATGCATGCACATAGCCCACAATGTATGAGCAAATAATGGTAAATACAGAAATTATAGTATAATATTTATACACATATATACATTGATTGATTGGGGTTTAACGCCGTGTTTAACAATTTCTCAGTCATATCACGGCGGCCAGTTCACCTACTCATGCATTTCCTGGTTTTCTAACACCAGTACTTCACACAACAATCTTCCGAAGCAACTGGCTGCTTTTATACATAGACTTAGCCCATTGGTGGAAGACGAATGACGCATGTCGCATTGACTTTTGTCAATCGTCGGAAAGAAAGTTGGCCGAGCCGGGATTCGAACTCACAACCCCTGGATTGACAGCCCGCGTCGCTACCGACTGAGCTACCGGGGCTCGGCTTCATATATACATACACACACACACACACACATCGATATATACTACACATAGATGTATGTATACCCATATGTATACACATATTCGTATCGAGCATACTCGATATATATATATATATACCTTTAAGAAATAGATATACACACACTATTTTTACTCAAGTAATGTACATTCTTCAGGCACTGTTTAAAACATACGACTCGGGAGTTATCATCGAGAACAAATGACATACAGCCAGATAACAGTTCAATGATTTGCTCGTCGGGTTTCATACAAATAAATGCGTTGAAATGAAGAGAAAAGCTGTACACAAAGCTTCTCTCGTATTGGTTCGTTTACAAAACAAAAAAGTAGCAAGTGTGTAGCCGTTAGTTAACATCAGCATGCATGTACATGCAGGCATTACGTGAAGGTTGTTTATCGCAAGATCGTCATGCATTGCATATTTAATCGCGTTCACCGCTAGTCTAAGTTCTGTTTACACATAACTCGTAGACTAAAACTAGTGAGAAAACACGTTTTAATATAAATACGACACATTCCGTCTTAGGGGGGATAGAGGTACACAGTAATGATTCCTGAAACAGAAAATTCAAGGAAGGCGAAAATTGTCTCTATGGGTAAGCCTGCGCGGCATGCTCAGGTTGGTCTGGATCGATACATTACGCATAATCCACAATGTTGGTTTTCTCACGGGACGGCTCATATCTTCTTACATACAATAACACTATCCAGCAGGTGAACATAATTGGAAAACTCTATACAAATGTTAAGTCTCATACATTGTATATCGATGGCTTGGCGTGAAACGGTTGTAACTAAAAACCTATTTTGAGATCCCTGGTTTAGGGGCAATTTTGACCCCTTTGTAAACAATGCAAATTTAGGTGCCATTGCTCAGAACGAGCAATGGTACCTAAATTTCTATTGTTTATAAAATAAAATTATTTAACGCTTATAAAGACTTTATGGCGAGGTGTTTAACCTTGGTAAAAAAAAATCAATTTACCGTTTCACGCCAAGCCCTCGATATAATAGAAACGGTTTGTCAAAAGGAGACAGGAAAAATTTTTCATGTTGTCACTATGTTTTTAAATGTCGCCTGCTTCATATGATTTTGTTTAGTTTTGTTGTGAGTCCGGACATTGATTCAAGTCTGGGTCGTTTTCTCGCTCGGTACAAAAGCTCTAAAATCATTTTAGTACAACCACCGAGATCCTGGGGATGTACAGTCCAATCTGTGTTAACAGACCGACCATGAGAAGAGAACCACCTGCTTTTGTTTTTGTTTATGGGTGGTATTTAATTTCAGGGTCATTCATGCAGAAAATGAGAAATTGTGAAATTAAAAGTTGCAATAAAGGCGAACATGGTATGCCTGCTAAGACAACGAAGGGTGATCTGGAACGCCATTTGTGGCAAAGCTTTATGAAATTTCATTTTTTTATAAAGCACTATGCTATAAAACGTTCCTAAATTATGTTACGTCCGAAATCTCGGGAGTACCTATAAATAAAAAGTTGTTAAAATTGCGAATACAATTTAATAAGATATTGCTCGATAACCACTGCACGGAATGCTAATTTTACTAAGACTGACTTCATTCCTGATGTTTTGTTTGTGTCATTTAAATGAACTTAGCAAAGGTGGTAATTCTAAAAATGCGGCGTTATCAAAGAATGGCATACCACTTAAGGTTTATAAAACACAATAGACAGCGGGTGCAGTTGGGCAAACACAAATTCCATTTTCACAAAGTGTTTCATCGGAACAAAAATCGGGGTTTGGCTGTGAAATGTATCCTTTGGTTCCATTGGATAACCATCCACATGCACATTTCACGTAACCAAGCGATCTGGATTGAAGCAGGTCGTTTAGTGATGCGACAATTGTATGTCTCTCCAAGCACGCGTTAGCAGCACTTTCGTATGAATCACCGGGGAATTTGAGCAGGTATACTGAAAAAAAATAATATTGTTTTAACATCCGCTTTAAACATTTAAAATTTCTCGGACTGAGCTACTATTGTGATACAAAACCTCAACAGAAGACGATATTTACAGCATTTATAGTCAATGACTTTTCTGTTTGCCTGTTTGGATCGGTGATATATATTGGCGGCGAAAGCCAATCGTAAGGCATTTGTGATCGGAAATACACCAGTATCAGCAAGTAAATGCGCACAGTCTGATCTTGCTCTGAACCGTTCGCCAATTTGTCATTCGCCCACTTTAAAGCTGCTGGTAACCAATCAAAAGTAGAAAGAGAAATTGCCGACATAGAAACTATCGAACAGTCATGCTCTTTGAAGATAATTGGAGTTCGAACACCGTTCGCTGTGACACTCTGGCTGCTGGGCCGAGTGGTTAGCGTGGGGATTTGGAACCGAGCGACCAGATTTCGATGCCCAGTCGCGGCGCTACGGTCATGGCGGAGTGTCCTTGGGAAAGACACATTTCCTAGCCTAGAACTGGTTTGTTTACCCAGGGATCTGTCGCAGTGACATAATTTGAATAATGTTGAAAATGGCGTTAAACCCTAATAATGACACAAATAATTACTTTTTATTCGCCAATATTTCACAGATAATTCTATAACAAATTCTGACTAGCATTATGCGTTTGAATGAAAACATATATCTAGCTATCGTTGTCATATCTACGCGATTGTTGGTGTTGCGGGACCATGTCTCATGTACATGCCGCCTGGTTCGAATCTCGTGAGAACAAAGTATAATTTCTGTCTTCCCTACACACATTCCATCTGTGTATTGTTAAAGTATCCATGAAGCAGATATAAGGAGTGATTAACATAGGAGCCGTCGCGCAAAAAACCCAACATTATGGCATCTGCTTAATCTATTGACCAGATCAGCCTGTGCTGTCCGCACAGACTGATCCGGGACGATTCATTCCGTTTCAGGGGGATAGAGGTGTAAAGTAATGATTCCTGAAACAGAAAATCCACAAAAGGCGAAAAGTGTCTATCCGGGTAGGCCTGCGAGACATTCTTAGATTGATCAGGGTCAATACATTACGCAGAGTTCACAATGTTTGGTTTTCTCGCGAGACGGCTCATAGGTTCTAAGAATTTGTTTCGCATTCTATGTAAATAAACACCCTCGACTTTTTGTTTAACAATATATTAGATGGTTTTTTTCTTCTCAATATTTCAGCTGATACGTTATATAACTAGCATAGTGTTAATTCTCTTACCTGTAAATATAGCCTTTGAAATTGTAATCCAGCCTGCTTCTTCTTGTAGATCGAAAATGATCTTACCGGGAAGGACCATGGTATGTATCGAAACGTCTACTTTTGACAGTCGACAACGCTGCTCTTCTATATTGAACGACACTGTCTGGCAGTCATCCGTCTTGGCGCAATAGGCAACGCCTGCTATCAAGCTGGAACAGGTCATTTCTTGGCCGAAGCGAATCTCATCCTTAATCCTGTAGTTGTCCCGTCGCAATACATACCGGTGTAAGTGTACAGTTTCACTGTATACAGATACAACCCAAAACAACGCTAAGTGAAACACAACTGTTGAATGTGGACCCATGGTGTTCTCGTTAACAAATGACTAAATCCGAAATACGTTTGTTCAAATACTAACGTCTATTGCCATCAGATACAATATCGTCAATGTTTAACAAGCTTCGTGCTTATAACTGATTAACTGAAGTGCATAAGAAACCTATTAATATTTCAAATGTTCAAAGTGAAGAATAGTTATGGCCGCGTCGTCCGATTATGGGTCTTACTGATTCACCGGTTTGGCATCATTTAAAGTTAAGTTTGACTATGATTCTAGTTTTTGGTCATAGCATGCATTACGGTTCGAAACATTATCGGCGAACATTGAAGACACTAAAACTTTGCATAAATATTTTCAAAATCATCTACTGCAGACTTGCGGTGTAGAGTAAAATGTTGTTCACATTTTCGACTGAGACGACTTCTGAGCAATGGGATCTGTTATCAAGAATCGTATCATCAACACAGTCACGGTTTCCCATATGTGTGTTTTTTGTTGTTGTTTTAACGCGTAAATTTTAATATTTCAAATGTACAAAGTGAAGAATATCTAAGCCGCGACGTCCAATTATGTGTCTTACTGAATCACAAACTAGGTCACTAGGTCAAATTGAAGGAAAATATTGTTAACACCCTAACACCCTAGAGTCCGCAATTTTTGTTTCAGCAGTATGAAATTTTGTCACAATGTTTGTCTTAAAGATATCAAGGTCAAGTTCAAATATGGGTCATGCCCGGTTAAAAACTGGGTCACTAGGCCAAATTGAAGGAAAATATGGTTAACACTCTAGATACTGCATTTTTAACTTGAGCATGATGAAACTTTATCAGAATGTTTGTCTTGATTATATGTAAGTCAAGTTCTAACGTGGGTCATGTTGGGTGTAAAAGTAGGTCACAAGTCGACTTGAAGGAAAATATTGTTAATACTTTAGAGGCCGCAATTTTGGCTTCAGAAGTATGAATTTTTTTCAAAATGTTTGTCTTAAAAATGTCTAGGTCAAGTTCGAATATGGGTCATATTGGGTAATTCTGGAATGAAATCCTTGTATGTTCATGTCATTTTATTTATTAATCCTTTTGTCCGCTCATTTCATTCAACCGTAAACTTCAACCCTGATGTTGACAAATTATTTGACTGAACATTTGTTGAAAGCGGCGTAAAACATCAATCAATCACATAATCAATGAGTCCGTCTTTATAATTGAACATTTGTTGAAAGTGACGTAAACCACCAATTAATCAACCAATCAATTAGTCCGTCTTTATAACTGAAAATATGTTGAAAGCGGCGTAAACCACCAATTAATCAACCAATCAATGAGTCCGTCTTTATAACTGAAAATGTGTTGAAAGCGGCGTGAATCACCAATTAATCAACCAATCAATGAGTCCGTCTTTATAACTAAAAATGTGTTGAAAGCGGCGTAAATCACCAATTAATCAACCAATCAATGAGTCCGTCTGTATAACTGAAAATGTGTTGAAAGCGGCGTAAACCACCAATTAATCAACCAATCAATTAGTCCGTCTGTATAACTGAAAATGTGTTGAAAGCGGCGTGAATCACCAATTAATCAACCAATCAACGAGTCCGTCTGTATAACTGAAAATGTGTTGAAAGCGGCGTAAACCACTAATCAATCAACCAATCAATTAGTCCGTCTGTATAACTGAAAATATGTTGAAAGCGGCGTAAATCACCAATTAATCAACCAATCAATGAGTCCGTCTTTATAACTGAAAATGTGTTGAAAGCGGCGTAAATCACCAATTAATCAACCAATCAATGAGACCGTCTTTATTACTGAAAATGTGTTTAAAGCGACGTAAAACATCAATCAATCACATAATCAATGAGTCCGTCTTTATAACTAAAAATGTGTTGAAAGCGGCGTAAACCACCAATTAATCAACCAATCAATGAGTCCGTCTTTATAACGGAACATTTGTTGAAAGTGGCGTAAACCACCATTTAATCAACCAATCAATGAGTCCGTCTTTATAACTGAAAATGTGTTGAAAGCGGCGTAAACCACCAATTAATCAATCAATCAATGAGTCCGTCTTTATAACTGAAAATGTGTTGAAAGCGGTGTAAATCACCAATTAATCAACCAATCAAAGAGTCCGTCTGTATAACTGAAAATGTGTTGAAAGCGGTGTAAATCCCCAATTAATCACCAATCAATGAGTCCGTCTTTATAACTGAAAATGTGTTGAAAGCGGCGTGAATCACCAATCAATCAACCAATCAATGAGTCCGTCTTTATAACTGAAAATGTGTTAAAGCGATGAAAACCAATTAATCAACCAATCAATGAGTCCGTCTTTATAACTGAAAATATGTTGAAAGTGGCGTAAACCACCAATTAATCAACCAATCAATGAGTCCGTCTTTATAACTGAAAATGTGTTGAAAGTGGCGTAAACCACCGATTAATCAACCAATCAATGAGTCCGTCTTTATAACTGAAAATGTGTTGAAAGCGGTGTAAATCACCAATTAATCAACCAATCAATGAGTCCGTCTTTATAACTGAAAATGTTTTGAAAGTGGCGTAAACCACCAATTAATCAACCAATCAATGAGTCTGTCTTTATAACTGAAAATGTGTTGAAAGTGGCGTAAAACACCAATTAATCAACCAATTAATGAGTCCGTCTTTATAACGGAACATTTGTTGAAAGTGGCGTAAACCACCAATTAATCAACCAATCAATGAGTCCGACTTTATAACTGAAAATGTGTTGAAAGTGGCGTAAAACACCAATTAATCAACCAATCAATGAGTCCGTCTTTATAACTGAAAATGTGTTGAAAGTGGCGTAAACCACCAATTAATCAACCAATCAATGAGTCCGTCTTTATAACTGAAAATGTGTTGAAAGCGGCGTAAAACACCAATTAATCAACCAATCAATGAGTCCGTCTTTATAATTAAACATTTGTTGAAAGTGACGTAAACCACCAATCAATCAACCAATCAATGAGTCCGTCTTTATAACTGAAAATGTGTTGAAAGTGGAGTAAACCACCAATCAATCAACCAATCAACGAGTCCGTCTTTATAACTGAAAATGTGTTGAAAGCGGCGTGAATCACCAATTAATCATCCAATCAATGAGTCCGTCTTTATAACTAAAAATGTGTTTAAAGCGGCATAAACCACCAATTAATCAACCAATCAATGAGTCCGTCTTTATAACTAAAAATGTGTTTAAAGCGGCATAAACCACCAATTAATCAACCAATCAACGAGTCCGTCTTTATAACTAAAAATGTGTTGAAAGAGGCGTGAATCACCAATTAATCAACCAATCAACGAGTCCGTCTTTATAACTAAAAATGTGTTGAAAGTGGCGTAAACCACCAATTAATCAACCAATCAATGAGTCCGTCTTTATAACTGAAAATGTGTTGAAAGCGGCGTGAATCACCAATTAATCAACCAATCAATGAGTCCGTCTTTATAACTGAACATTTGTTGACAGCGGCGTGAATCACCAATCAATCAACCAATCAATGAGTCCGTCTTTATAACTGAAAATGTGTTGAAAGCGGCGTGAATCACCAATTAATCAACCAATCAATGAGTCCGTCTTTATAACTGAAAATGTGTTGAAAGCGGCGTGAATCACCAATTAATCAACCAATCAATGAGTCCGTCTTTATAACTGAAAATGTGTTGAAAGAGGCGTGAATCACCAATTAATCAACCAATCAATGAGTCCGTCTTTATAACTGAAAATGTGTTGAAAGAGGCGTGAATCACCAATCAATCAACCAATCAATGAGTCCGTCTTTATAACTGAAAATGTGTTGAAAGTGGCGTAAATCACCAATTAATCAACCAATCAATGAGTCCGTCTTTATAACTAAAAATGTGTTGAAAGAGGCGTGAATCACCGATCAATCAACCAATCAATGAGTCCGTCTTTATAACTGAAAATGTGTTGAAAGCGGCGTGAATCACCAATTAATCAACCAATCAATGAGTCCGTCTTTATAACTGAACATTTGTTGAAAGTGACGTAAAACACCAATTAATCAACCAATCAACGAGTCCGTGTTTATAACTAAAAATGTGTTAAAGCGGCGTAAATCACCAATCAATCAACCAACCAATGAGTCCGTCTTTATAACTGAACATTTGTTGAAAGCGGTGTAAATCACCAATTAATCAACCAATCAATGAGTCCGTCTTTATAACTGAACATTTGTTGAAAGTGACGTAAAACACCAATCAATCAACCAATCAATGAGTCCGTCTTTATAACTGAAAATGTGTTGAAAGCGGCGTGAATCACCAATTAATCAACCAATCAATGAGTCCGTCTTTATAAATGAAAATGTGTTGAAAGCGGCGTGAATCACCAATTAATCAACCAATCAATGAGTCCGTCTTTATAACTGAAAATGTGTTGAAAGAGGCGTGAATCACCAATTAATCAACCAATCAATGAGTCCGTCTTTATAACTGAAAATGTGTTGAAAGAGGCGTGAATCACCAATCAATCCACCAATCAATGAGTCCGTCTTTATAACTGAAAATGTGTTGAAAGAGGCGTGAATCACCGATCAATCAACCAATCAATGAGTCCGTCTTTATAACTGAAAATGTGTTGAAAGCGGCGTGAATCACCAATTAATCAACCAATCAATGAGTCCGTCTTTATAACTGAACATTTGTTGAAAGTGACGTAAAACACCAATTAATCAACCAATCAACGAGTCCGTCTTTATAACTAAAAATGTGTTGAAAGCGGCGTAAATCACCAATCAATCAACCAACCAATGAGTCCGTCTTTATAACTAAAAATGTGTTGAAAGCGGCGAGAATCACCAATTTATCTTTTTAAAAAGGTACAATGTTGGTTGATATCAGCCGGTACATCTGCTCCGTCATATCCGAGTCTACACAGCTTGACAGAAGCTTATAAGAAGTTTATGTAAGTAGTATAAGCCGTCCCGTGAGAAAACCTACATTAGCACCTCTGCGTAATGTATCGACCCAGATCAGCCTGCGCAGTCCGTGCAGACTGATCCGGGCCGACACATTCCGTCTCAGGGGGGATAGAGGTATAGAGTAATGATTCCTGAAACAGAAAATCCACAGGAGGCGAAGAGTGTCTTTCCGCGGCATGCTTAGGCTGATCCGGGTCGATACTTTACGCAAAGTCCACAATGTTGGTTTTCTCGCGGGACGGCTCATATAGAGCAATGTTGATCTTGATCAAACTGTAGTGGTGCATATTGATTTAAATCTACACTGTTCACTGTATGATGGCTTGGCAACATTTGTCCGCAATAATAATATTTAGTGGTATGTAATAATAGACTATGCAAGCGTCATGTGCATTCCACCAATGGGCTAACAGTCTATGTGGAAAAGCAGCCAGTTGCCTGGAAAGTATGTTGTGTGGAGTACTGGTGTGAGAAATTCATGAAACACATGCGTTGGTGAATTGGCCCGCCGTGATATGATTGAGAATTTGTTGAAGACGGCGCTAAACCCAAATCAATCAATCAATCAATCAATAAATCAATCAATAATACCATATGCAAAAGTAGTTTTAAATTGCATACAGTGAGATAGAAGAGAATACACAAAGCTGTCGTTCCTTTTTATTTTTAAATATTAGCGAGGATTAGAGAAGTCAATTTAAAGCCTCTTTCTGCATTCTTATATATATATATATTTACTCGTATATATGATCCGGTCCGCGAGAAAAACCCGGATCAGCCTACGCATGCCGTGCCGGCTAATCCGGGCAGACTCTTTTCGAATCCTGTGGATTTTCTCTTTCAGGAATCATTACTCTATACCTTTTCCCCCCGGAGATGAAATGTGTTGGCCCGGATTAGCCTGCACGGATTGCACAGGCTGATCTGGATCGATACATAACGCATGTCATGTGTTAAGATATTGTCTCTTAACGGGGATATAGCTTCACCGTAAAGGAACGCTGTTTTCTGAATGCAATTGTATAATCTTATACGATATAAATTGGAAAGTATTCTCGTCATCATGGAAATCAAAGTCATTATCATAAATCAAAATACCAGTGTTCTCTTCTTTCGTTTCGATAATGTAATTATGTTGGATTAAATTACCTTTTGTGAGCAGACGACGTGTCAGATCACCTAATGTAGAACACATATTCGCATTAAAAAGCTTTAAGCAAATTTCACAACGAATTCAGCTAGGTTTTTGTTTTCGAGGCTGAACATAAAATACCCAGGTTACCTAGACTCTATACAGTGTTTTCTGTTTAAATCGTTAATTCATCAATTTATTAATCGATGTATTTATCTATTTATTAATCGATGTATTTATCTATTTATTTATTAATTTATGCATTAATTAATCGATTGATTGACTGATTTACATAAACATGGAACTGTCTTGAACAACTCTCATACACAAGAGCGCCGCAAACGAACGCCAACGCACGTCTGCATTTTTCTAAGTCGAACAATGGGCGTTTCTGAATGATTATAAAAGCCAGAGTTATTTGATTTAATAAATGCATGCATAATGTTTCTAAGAACATGTGTTCCAAGTTTCAATTAAAAATGTTTAAACAGTTTTTAAGTTATGATGTAAGGTTAACCCTTTCCCTCATATAGACGCTTTCTGACGCCTCTGCAGCAGACGGCTTTTTGAAAACATGGTAACAAAAGTGGAAATTGCACAAAACGTGCAATTTCTCCTTTTGTCACAATGTTTTCCACTTTAAGTCAGTCATAGGTTATCTATTCAATTATAGAGAGTTTCCATTATTTGACAAAATATGTTCAAAGTCGTCTGCTGCAGAATTGTCGTATGAGGGAAAGGGTTAAAGTCTTGTGACGACGATGACGCAGACGACGACGGCGTCAAGGGTATCACAATTACACCCGACTGTTTTTCTTCGAAAACCAGACGAGCTAAAAATGGGTTCGGAATGAAAAGTCTTCGGCTCCAAAGAAACATGTTGTGGGGTATCCAACTAACCATACACGGGTGTTTCGACAAGTGTAGATAGATGTAAAGATATGTCACCGCTTTCCAAAATTAGCATGAGAATGTCTCAAAAGATCATCCTACCATACCAACAACCAAATTATAAATAATCCCGTTCGTTGGAAAAGGCACAAGCTGGCTCTCGTGAACAGTGTAGAACCAGATCTGCCTGTACACAGTCTAATCAGGCTCTACATTATTCACATAATTCCTGATACAAGCTTATAATACGCTTTTGTCAACTTGTGTAGATATTTATAAGACAGAGACGATGTACAGGCTGATCTGAACGTACAATTTGTGGAAATGTCAACTTGAACCTTTTCGCAAGAGTGGGCTCAATTCTCATAAAAGGGCACTGAATATCTGGGGAAACATAATGAAAACACCATTAACGCAGATTGCTACATGTTTTAACGAGTCGGTTATGCCGGTATGGCATCCGCCGAGTTATTTAATAGGCAAGAAGACCTGTCCACCAAATTGGTCATTCACGGTCGTCCATCAAGCCAGAAGTGCACAATATATTAGGAACGTTTTATAGTACCAGACAGGGTATAATTACTTTTTTCCCTATTTAGATCATATTGCGTTTAAATGTATGGCCGATTTTAATTGCATACGGCAACAGCACCGTCTCTATCCTTAGCAAAACACGAGATAGAGAGAAGGAGGGACAGAAAAAAAAAAAGAGAGATTGCGAGAAAGAGAGAGAGAGAGATAGAGAGAGAGAGAGAGAGAGAGAGAGAGATAGAGAGAGAGAGAGAGAGAGAGAGAGAGAGAGAGAGGTAGGGAGGGAGGGAGAGGGAGAGAGAGAGAGCGAGAGAGAATAGAGATGGAGAGAGGGAGAGAGAGAGCGAGAGAGGGAGAGAGAGAGATATATATATATATAGAGAGAGATAGAGAGACAGAGAGAGAGAGACAGACAGAGACAGAGAGAGATACATAGAGAGAGAGAGAGAAAAAAAAAGAGAGAGAGAGAGAGAGAGAGAGAGAGTGAGAGAGAAAAAAAAACAGACTGACAAAGAGACTAACAAAGAGACTGACAAAGAGACTGACAAAGAGACTGACAAAGAGACAGACAAACACAGAGGCAGAGAAACAAAGAGGCAGACAGACAAAGAGATAGACAGACATAATAGGCGGAGAGAGACCCACACATCAGCCGGACAGACAATTGTATCTTCTCTTTTTCTAGCGTTATGCACCTGTTACGTTTTAGGGACTTAATGTTGTCTTTTGCAGACTAAGCTATACAATAATTACAAAATTAGTGCTAAAATTCGTATCGTAATAACCATTTAATGGCTTAAAATGAGCTAATTACAAATAGAACAGCAATTACAAAACGAATTGTATACGTGTTGCAATTATATACGGTTAACATCGACTTTATTATCCAAAGGCTTCCTCAAAGCTTACATGGTTAATTGTCAATGTAGACGTAGAATATAAATCATATTGTGCTAAGGTGCGGGCTGATCCTCATCTATGCTAGGTATATCAATATATTTTCTTTCTAACCACTTGGCACAATGCATTGAAGACTGTGAATAACGATGCACATACAGTATGTTCTGTGCTTCATTTAAAAACACCTGTACAGCTTGGTCAAAGCGTTAATATGGTTGCCTATTTTTGCCCTCTCATGTTTGTGCATGCCACTCAACAGAATGGGCAACAGAATGACTCATTTCTTTGTTGTTTAAGTTACCTTAACAATGCACAATGAACACGAGTTCATATGGGATCCGAGAACAGCCCGAGTGCACTCGGAATCCATTTGAACGGTGATACTTTTAACCTTTGTGACGTCATTTTGACCTTTTGGGCGGAATCCTAATAACCCACCTCAAGCCTGGGGTTACTAGACTTTCAAAATGGCGACCAACGATGTTTACGACTCATTCGGAATACCTCGGTGATGAATGCTTCACCAATGGATGATGAAGGATGACGGTATTACCCGAGTAGTTCCGAATGGTTTACAACTAAGACGAGGAAACACCGTTCAGATGGAAAGCATTAGTGCGCATGTTTTCTGAATTTATATTTAGACATGCCGTACAGTTCTCTATCCTAGATAATCCCATCCGAACTCGCCCATAGGGTAGTATTTTGGGGGGTAAGCTGCATAAGTAATATGTATTAATAATAATAAATAATAAGGAAGGCATTTAGAAATGTAATGGCTTTAAAAGTTTATATTTATACATGATACGATGCTGTGCGACTCAGTCACGATAAGTGGTATAGAGTGATATAGAGTGCGCTTCACTTGTCACGATGTCTCATTAGGTTCACGTGAAATTAATGGGAAATGAGGCCCCGATATAAATTATAATGAAAGGTTATGTGCTGTAATAAAGCCATGGCACGAGTACTTACAATAATAATGAGAGGTGATCGTTTGGTGAGTTTTGATTGGTAAGTACGTCATGTAAATGAACGTAGGAAATGTTGTCCTCGAGCTGTGTTATGCAGGTTAAGGGTTAAAACGGATTCCGAGCTGTGTTATGCAGGTTAAGGGTTAAAACGGATTCCGAACTGTGTTATGCAGGTTAAGGGTTACAACGGATTCCGAGCTGTGTTATGCAGGTTAAGGGTTAAAACGGATTCCGAACTGTGTTATGCAGGTTAAGGGTTAAAACGGATTCCGAACTGTGTTATGCAGGTTAAGGGTTAAAACGGATTCCGAGCTGTGTTATGCAGGTTAAGGGTTAAAACGGATTCCGAGCTGTGTTATGCAGGTTAAGGGTTAAAACGGATTCCGAGCTGTGTTATGCAGGTTAAGGGTTAAAACGGATTCCGAGCTGTGTTATGCAGGTTAAGGGTTAAAACGGATTCCGAACTGTGTTATGCAGGTTAAGGGGTAAAACGGATTCCGAAGAGTATCATCGACTGAGTCACGGCAAGCACAATAGACCATTGGAGGTCAACCCTTTTCCCACATACAACAAACCTGCAGCAGACGGCTTTGAAAACATAGTGACAAAAAAAACAAAAACAAATCTCCAGAACAGATAGCTTAATTGTTAGATAAAGTTGAAAATATTGTGGCCAAAAGTGAAATTGCTCATCATGATCAATTTCATTTTTGACCACAATGTTTTCAAAAGTCGTCTGCAGGTGGGAAAAGGGTTTAGAGTGCTATTCCATTAGAACACCAACATAGTTTGTACAATGGGTCTGAAACTCATGGTTTCAGATTCCGTTCACCTTTGTTTACGTTTAGCGTTTGTTGTCAAATCTGTCGAATTGCATACTTTAACCATTTGCATTTGGTTCAAACTAACCGCCTCCGATGTCTAGTGGTTAGAGATTCGTCCGCGAGAGCGAGGAACAAGGTTTCGATCCTACAATATACTTTATAGGTTGTAGTATTGCTGTCCATCATTTGCGACTTTTCTCAGGGTTGCGGGGAAAGCATTACGACGGAAATGTGGTGTCAGGATCAGCTTATCAGCAGTACTTGTCATTCTTTCCGGAAACGCAGTGATATGACTGAAGCAATGTTAAAAGCGGCGCAAAACAACAAACAAACTTACATAATTTGGTCAAAACTGACCTCCGAAAGTTTGCAGAAGAAACAATGTGACATGATGTAGAACAGGAACGAACCTGATCAGATGGCTCGTTGGCTGAACTCCAGATTATAGAAAGTATAGTCAAAGTTTAAAAACTGTTTAAAAGTTGTCTTGAAATATTAGAATCATAATTATTGGATAAAATATTGGTAATAATTTCACTTTCCAGTACAATTAACATCTAAATATTGATCGCTTATGCTTCATTTATACTGGATAGACATACCAAGTAAGCCAAATTGTGTACATTTCCACGACTTTCAATTGACTGTTTGTCAACATTTACATCCAAATTAGTTTTGAATTATTTATTCCTTATTCTTTGTTGTCAAGATAAGCAATATTTGCAGAAGTTTCATCATTTCAAAATATTGATCACCATCTGGAGTTCAATACCTTTAACAACATGAGGGTCGGTTTGCAGACGACGTTGCCCAATATATCATCAAGCTTGGGAAATGTGGAAACAATAGTAGAATAATCGTATGAATGAAAAAATCGGTTTTAGCATTGTTATGAAATTCTACCTAATACAAAACGCTTTTACAACAAATTATAAGGAGACAATGAATATCCCTCTGTTTCCTTGTATGACTTTGATTTACAATAGACATTAAACAAACATACTGATCTGGTTCAATTGCTTGACAATAATCAAACTAAACTCATTTAGTCCATATCACGCGACAACCGACTTTTTGGACTTCACGACTAACGGAGATCTGTAATCAACCCGCACATCCGAGCAATCTGATCAGGATATCCCGTTTTCGTTATCATGATCTGGATCTACACAAGTAGCAAATGTCCGAACGTATGTATTCATGCGTAGACTCATTTCATAGTACTACAAATACCTTTCAGCAAAAATGTTATAAATAATAATTATTGCATTGAGGGATGGAAATATAGCAAATCAATAACAATATGTGCAACACTCAGACAACCTCGTGTCATTTGTTAAAGCTGCCGTACATAGAATAATACTTTTGTTCATGAATATGGTATGAACATATCGTTAGTATGTCGGGCCTTGGTAACCTAGTCGCTAACGATGAAGGTTACCCACCCAAGGGTCGAACTCCAACACGACCATTGATTCGTTCCGATGAGGGTCAAATACTGTGCCTAGCGTCGTTCGTCTTCCATCAATGGGCTTAACATGTCTATCTGGAACTTATGCATTTTTGTTTTTATCAGGGGTTGGTATTATACAATCAGGAAACACAGAGTTGAACTAAGCCAGCGCGGGTCACCCATCCAGGCACTAACCGCGATGCACGTTGCTTAACTTTACGAAAAGGTCAACCACTCTACCAACGTCGCTATAAAAACCGGCTTCCACAGCTTCGACCCGAAGTCACACGACTGAACACAAGCAGTATAGCAGAGCGGAGTATATGTAACATCACTGGGAACCACAGGGGTTTTAATAACAGGAAAATGGGAATATTTTCGTAAATGCGAAGTTATTGTGCTAAACTTTGCGATTTTAAGAATATATTAAAGGGAAAAAGGACGCGCATGCGCAGACAAATGTTTACACTAATTCTGGGAGATCGAGTTCAACACGTTGGGAAAATGTATTTTTGTTTTCGTTTTACGTATTTAACTAAAAAACTATTGTTATCATATATTTATATCATATATTTAAAAGCGGGTTTCGTGTTTTTCGAATCAAACAGTATTTCCTAAGCCATAAAATGCTGATTCCCGCGCTAACATCGAATTGTTAAATCTTGCAGCAACTCTTGTATAACTGAAGGTCTATTGAAAACGGTGTAAGTCACCGAATAATCAGTACTGTCTGGAAGGTTGTATTGAACTAAAGTTATGTATTTGTGTGTGTGTGCAGATTTTGGTTTTGAAAGTGTTAATTTCACCACTTCCAACGCATTTAGGCATTTTGACAAGTCTGCAGCAGACCACATTTGAAAATATTGCGTAAAAATAAAAAAAATGCCCATAATTAGCGATCCGTCTAACTGGCATATTAATGACATCCATCTCTTTTCAATTCAGCACTTACCATTTGGAATTTTGAATAATTTAGTATGCATACACAGTTCTTTTTCCATACGCGTGTTTTTTAAGCTACTTTCAGGTTTTCCTGGAGCGTCACCCATAAACAAGGTCAGATTTGTATTGTGTTTTACGCGTTTTCATCTCGATTATGATCAGGGGCGTAGCTTTGCAATAATCAATGTGTAGGCCATCTCGTGAGAACATCAACATTGTGGACTCTGCGTAAAATATCGACCCAGATCAGCATAAGCATGCCACACAGGCCTACCCGGATAGACACGTTTCGCCACCTGTGACTTTTCTGTTTCAGGAATTACTACTCTATACATATATCACCCTAAGACGGAATGTGTCGGCCGGATCAGTCTGCGCGGACAGCGCAGGCTGATCTGGTCGATACATTACGCAGATGTCTATCGCCGCAGCTGCATTTTGTGGCATTTTGAGAAAAAATGTGTAGGCACGTGCCTACAGTGCCTAAAGGGAGCTACGCCCCTGATGATGATAGCCAGTTGTATTTCCATCCTTCACCAAACACTGATTTAATACTTTCTTTCCATCCTATAATATATTTTAAAGTTGCCACGGTCTTGTCGGCGAGTAACAACAACCAGTTATCCTTACACCAGCAAGTAAGTCGTAATACAAAGCCCTCAACCATCAGTGCCAAGGAGAAAAAAACATTAAAGCCATCGTCTTTAAAGTCCCGAACCATCGACCTCCAGTACCCAAGACGGTGTATATAAAGTCAGAAAGCTACCCTCCACGAGTTATATGCACGACCCCGAGACACAACAACATCTTTTAATATCAAAACAGGAAATTCATTTTATTTCATGGAAAAAAGACAACAAATGAACGCATATTGCTCAGAGAATTTACTTAATTCAGCCATTAATGTGTCTTCCCAAGCGAGAATTAGATTTAGTTGCACTCACATTTTCAGATCCTCGTCCTAAATCAACCTCTGCGCCATAATTCAATCAGGGGAAGAGAATTCCGAATTTGCGACAACCCTCTATGGAATTCTACGCTCAGAATACGGCACATCTCGTTTGGTTGTCACCAAGGCAATTACATCTCGCGAGACGTTGCACAGGAAATCAGCTGTTGATTTCGTTTCCTGTTCGTCTGAGGAAGAGTTCGCCAGAGTGACAACACTAAGGTCTCCAAATGCTTCCCCAAAACGGATTATTTTCTTTGAACTGGATATTCAGTAATGATCTGTCTGGCCAAGTTTGTAGATCTAGTAGGACACAATTGTACCATACTCGGGGAAATCGAATCGAACAACGTTTGCGTTAAATGCAAATCCACGCTGTTTGACCTGGTTCTACCATGTTAGCCTGTTACATACAACATATGTCAGAAGATTTGTTATAAACAGTGTTGAAATACCCGCACGTGGTATACATATTTAGAATACGAAAGGTAATTTTAAAAAGAGCATATATTCCCCTGAACAAATACATTGTATTGTAGAACCGACAAACAAGTACATATAGTTTTCCGTTTGAAGATTTGATGATCTTTGATTACCAAGCAAATATATATATTTAAGTAGTAAACAGTTATGTTGCATTAAGTAACCTATTCTTTGCAACTTAATTGTTCATAATTGATAAATCAACATTAACGTTTAACTATAGAAGTAATTATAAACGTATGACTGTGACTGAACGTGATCAACCGTACGCATGGCCAACACCAATATTGTGATCGCTGAATTTAAGGGGAGCATGGCCAGTTTGTACAAATCCTTCTGTATAAAACATAATTCTGAAGTTCATAGAATATATTCTCTATTTCAAAGTCGAAGTATCTCAGTGACTGAGTGCTTTACTTAGTGAGTTTATGTATAACATTGGTAAGCAATTTATAAGATTTAGCTCCACTGCCTAAAAGTCGAGGTTATGTCATTGCGAATTGTCCGCCGTGTATGTATGCGTGCGTCCATGCGTGCGTGCGTCCATGCGTGCGTGCGTCCATGCGTGCGTGCTTCCATGCGTGCGTGCGTCTGTGCGTCCGTGCGTCCATGCGTGCGTCCGTGCGTCAACGTTATGCTTTCTCCTCTATAACCGCTGGGTGAATTAAAATGAAACCTCACAGGTAGCATCCTTGTAGTGTCTTCTCTTAAATTCCTTCTAGTATTTTGGATCCATGCTAAATTCTGGTTTCCATGGCAAACCCTTAAATCACTTTTAAATCTTCCCCGCCAAAAACGTTTGGCCGGTTTTCAGAAAAGTTAGTAGAAGTGTTCCTTGGATTACCCTCTATCTGATTCCATCAAGCCATCTTAATTGGTAAAAGAAAACATGGCCACCAGAGGGCTGGACTGTTTTGTCTTATATGGCTACAATGAAAACTTTAAAAATCTTCTCCTAAAGTATGAAACTGATATTCAAATAATTTGGTAGAAATGTTGCTTGGGTGATCTTCTATAAGATTCCTTCAAGTCATATTGATCTGTCAAATGTCAAAGAAACATGGGGTCGGGGCTGTTTTGCCTTATATAGCTATAGAGAAAATCTTCTCTGATGAAAGTATGTGGCTGGTTTTCAAAGAATGTTGTAGAAGTTATCCTTGGGTAAACTTTTATGCGATTGCTTCAAGTTATGTTGATTGGTCAAAAGACATGGCCGCAAGGGGACAGGGCTATTTTGTCTTATATGGCTAAAGTGAAAGCTTTGAAATGTTAAAACAGTTTGTAGAGATGCTCCTTGGGTGACACTCTTTCCAAACCATGTTAATTGGTCGAAAACGTGTCAACTAGGGCCAAGGGCTGTTTCGCCTTATATGGCTGTAGTGATTTTGTTTTTGCCCAATGCACCGGAGCGATACTGGCTCTCTGTGGCCTCTTGTTGACAAATACGCACCCGTGTATTGATGATATTGCACATTTAAGCTATCTTATGCTAGCCTTTTGTTACATAATGAAACCGTGGTATCTATAATATAGATATTATTCTTCCCGACTACTGACAACTGTCATTGTCTCCAACTAATCAACTGAGATACTATATGTTAAGGAAGCCTTGAGATACTGACTGTGTGGATTGTTTGCTGTATGTTTGTATGTGATGTACAATGGCATACATGTTCTACTGTAGAAGTATATGCGCTCTTCATATTGAAAGAAAAGACAGAAAGAAGTTCACACATTTTTTATCACCCCCTTGTGCATTTTGGGACGTTTAAACGCTGTACAACTATGAGAGGATGGACATAAATGGCACAATTAGTCCATCGAGAAGTATCCACTTAAGTGCCTGTAAACATTGGTTATTATGCATACACTGATCTCTCGGAATTTAAAAAACCCAGCCCAGTACAAGATAAGTGAGTGCCTCCACATATTCATCTGGGTGTTTGTTGGTCCCAAAGTCCCTTAGGTCGGTTATCGTATAACGTTTTCCATTAATAACAATGCATGTAATGATTGATTACTCCTTGAAAGAGAACTACGAAATGCTTACACCATATACAAGTCAAAAGTGACATATGATAGAGTATCTGTAAAGAAAACGATTTTGGCAGGCATCATACAATAGGAAGTCTTCTTGCATTTACCGTACACGGGCTCATTCGCGATTTACAAACTGTGTCCTACATTTTGGAAAGGACCGCCTCTTCTGGTCCACATCAAGTGTGGGAGGTCGCTGGTTCAATCCCCGGCCGGGTCATATTGATTGATTGATTGATTGATTGATTGGGGTTTAACGCCTTTTTCTACAATTTCTCAGTTATATCACGGCGGCCAGTTCACCTTCTCATGCATATCCTGGTTTTTCTCACACCAGTACTCCACACAACAATCTTCCCACGCAACTGGCTGTTTTTCACATAGACTTAGCCCATTGGTGAAAGAAGAATGACGCATGTCGCATTGACTGTTGTCAATCGTCGAGAAGAAAGTTGGCCGAGCCGGGATTCGAACTCACAACCCCTGGATGGACAGTCCGCGGCTCTACCGACTGAGCTACCGGGGCTCCGGCCGGGTCATAATCAAGACTTGTTAGTAATGCCTGCCCTCCTTAACGCTTCGGGTGCGGGGTTAGCATTAGGACTGATTGGCTGAAGAAAGGATAAATGGAACAGTATTACTGGTAACTTACCTAGGAAACGCCTTGAATCAATTAAAACATTGCTGAAAGGGGAGTTAAACATCAACAAATCTATCAGGCAACATTTTGGAAAGCCTAAGTTCAAACTTCTGAAGTGAAGATAGAAATATAATCCATAATCCTACTGATCTCTTTCAAAGCTAAATTAAGTAATCGTCAAAACAGGTGAACCATGAGGACCTCTTTTCTTCTGACGGAGCTCAAACGGTTTAAACGTTTTGCTTTTCGTTCTCTCGAACTCAATCATTTCGCTTTAAGAAAGATGGTCATATATTGTCTAGCAGTCAGTTTTCCTTTTTGTGCCGTACATAAAACTGGCCTTAAATACCAACTTTGTATCGCTTTACATACCAGTTGCCAGTTAAGTACTTTCTGAAAGGCTTCCACAAACCATAAACAGTCTGACCTATTGTACAAAGACATGTAGTAATAAAACAAATATACTCGTATCTTAGTGCGTTTCTAAGCTGTTTCTTTTTAGCGCGTTTGCAAATTCATCGAAGAATAAATCTGATTATAAAAAAAAAAAAAAATTAAAACATTAAAGAAGACTTTTAAACATGTATTCAGATGAGCATCCTTGTTTATTCAAACATTTATCTTTGTTTAGCTTAGTTTCTTTTAGTTTAAACGATTTTTTATTTTACATCGATTGCGAAACAAGCTTTAAGGTTATATCAATCACGCTCGATGTTTGCTTCCTGTACTCGCGCACTGTGCGTGGAAAATCCCAAATGCAGAACCCGCTCATCACTGGATTCGAACCCGGGTCCCTTGTTTGACGATTGGGTGTGTCAGACAGTGTTGTTGACTATGTTTCTCACAAACGAAAATCACGGATTATGTTCATGTCATTGCGCGTTCTATGAATGCCGTTTTCCAAATGACCAAATAAAAAAAAGGTGATATAACTGTTATAATTTCGCATTTATTGAATGTCAGATATGTAATGATTGATTGATTGATTGATTGATTGGGGTTTAACGCCTTTTTTAACAATTTCTCAGTTATATCAAGGCGGCCAGTTCACCTACTCATGCATTTCCTGGTTTTCTCACACCAGTACCACACAACAATCTTCCCAAGCAACTGGCTGCTTTTCCACATAGACTTAGCCCATTGGTGGGGAAGACGCATTACGCATGTCGCATTGACTTTTGTCAATCGTCGGAAAGAAAGTTGGCCGAGCCGGGATTCGAACTCACAACCCCTGGATTGGCAGCCCGAGTCGCTACCGACTGAGCTACCGGGGCTCAGATATGTAATGAAATCATTATCGCTTATTTCGCAATCGGAGTACGATAAAGTAACAGTAATAGAGACTATGGGAGATACACATTATATATTGAAGCTCAACCATAAATGAGCCGTCCCGCGAGTAAACCAATATTGAGGACTCTGCGTAAAGTATCGACCCGGATCAGCCTAAGCATGCCGCGCAGGCTTATCCGGATAGACACTTTTCGTCTTTTGTGGATTTTCTGTTTCAGGAATCATTAATCTATACCTCTATCCCCCTGAGATGGAATGTGTCGGCCCGGATCAGTCTGCGCAGGCTGATCTGGATCGATACATTACGCAGAGGCCATAATGTTGGTTTTCTCGCGGGACGGCTCATATATGATATGGCCAGTATCATGCGATTTTGAACACTTTAGGACATATTTTTTTTTATCGATTTTAAGTTTTTAACAATCCTATAATCCAATAAATTTATTGGCTTAAAATCATTTTATTTCACATGAATGTCTTTCAAAATATAAGAGATGTGGTGTTAAGAGTAGACCAGTCAGCATAATTAAATCGATGGTTTCATGCAAAACGGTTGAAACTACATCTTGTAACAATATGTAGTTACATCCGTGTTGCATGAAGTCCATGAAATGACGTTCAGCGGTGATTTTACGCCATGTTAGAATCGTCGTTATTCGTCAGGAAATGCAGTAACGAATACGACTAACGCCTAGTAAATTTCACCTTTAAAGATATTTAGAAATTAGGACATTGAATGACGTGTACTTATTTTAGGCCGTACCTTTTGAGCAATGATTTTTAAAGATGACAATGTTGTTTGCATTCGAATTCAGTTCACTATCATGTCTTAGTATAGTCAATACAGAGAAAAACATGGTAAATGTCACCTTTAAAGATATTTAGAAATTAGGACATTGATTGAAGTGTACTTATTATTTAAGGCTGTACCTTTTGAGCAAAGATTTGTAAAGATGTTGTTTGCATTCGAATTCAGTTCACTACCATGTCTTAGTATAGTCAATACAGAAGACGAATGACGCATGTCGCATTGACTTTTGTCAATCGTCGGAAAGAAAGTTGGCCGAGCCGGGATTCGAACTCACATCCCCTGGATTGACAGCCCGCGTCGCTACCGACTGAGCTACCGGGGCTCGGCTCAGGATAAATAGATCAGTATTACTTGTAACTTACCAAAGAAACGCCGTGATATAACTAGACAGTGTTGAAAGCTGCGAAAAGACACCGATCAATCAATGATAACCCTGTATTCATGTCTCACAAAATATATTGCTTCATTCCTTGGGTGCAGTATAAATTAACCAGGCAAGTGCCAAAATATAGAACATCTCTTTGATTATTGAATATAGTTGAAATCATTAGGGCAGATGGAGAAATTGCTCATTATGAGCAATTTCTCCTTTTGCTACAATTATTTCAAAAGTCGTCTACTACTGAGGCGTCAGAAAGTGTTAGTCTATATGTGGATAGGGGTTAACAGACAGACGTGTTCACTTTCAATTCAAAGATCCAACCAAGAGGGCAATGTAAAGCTGTCTTTTAGCATTATTCGCCATGTATATTTGTTCCAAGTGTCAAGGGTCTTTTAAAAGCAAAAATGAATCATTTATCGACATTCAGTTAAACTTGTTCAAATAAAATGTATTTAAAGCGTCAGTAAACATAACATTCGTCTCTTAAAATGTAAGTGACTTTCGTTCTAACTGCCTTCAATAATATATTAACCCTTTTCCCTCATATAAACACTTTCGGACGCCTCTGCAGCAGACGGTTTTTAAAAAAACATAGTGACAAAAGAAGAAATTGCACAAAACGTGCAATTTCTCCTTTTGCCACAATGTTCTCCACTTTTTAGTCATAGGTTATCCATTCAGTTATGGAGATTTTCTATGTTTTGACAAAATACGTTCAAAGTCGTCTGCCTGCAGAATTGTCGTATGAGGGAAAGGGTCAACTGTCGATTTCGAAAAAAAAAAATGTTGAAAGCCTTTTAGATAGATTGGTTGGGAGATTATCGCCGCTCTCAACGGTTTCTCATAATTAGGTAATTTCACGGCGGCTAGTTCACCCAACATGTGTTGCATTGCTTCTCTCGCAACAGTACTCCACGCAGCATTTCGACCAAGGCAAGGGAGTCCCTTCCCACATATGCTATTTAGCCAATCGAATGACATTAGACGTGATGAATTGTGTCAGTCATCGGAAAGGACAAATGGCCGAGCGGGGGTTTCGAACTTACGGCTCCTTGGATGATAGCAATCGTAGTAACATTGTACCGACTGAGTTATATGACTATTCGGACGTAAATGTACGAGTTAACGTATTTCCTTATTTTCAAAACTTAGATCAGTTTTTCAAAAAAAATACGAGTGATTGTTAAACTGGAATCTTACTCTGTGTGATAACGAACGGTGCGAGTACTGGTTTCCAGGAAGCAGACATCGAGCGTGATTAATATAAGCTTAAAGCTTGTTTCGCAATCGATGTAAAATAAATAAGTTTAAACTAACGAAGTTGTGGTTGTGATTTTAAAATTGTTTCAACGCCGAATTGTTTAAATTAGATTATTCCATGTTCCACATAGGGAGTCTCCATTTCTCTTGTAATTAGAGTTTTGGAATATTTTCATATCTAAAAGGCAAACAATGCTGATTTAATGTAAGACAGATCGGTACCAGCTTACTCACATGAATATGTATTGTTTACAAACGCATAAATATTGCCTTTGTCGCTGAAAGAGGTTATTGATATTAGCAAATTATGGAAATGTTTGGGTGCATTTAGAGCCTCCGCGTATCGTCTTAGGATTGTAAAATGAACCATCTTGATGTTAAAGGAAAATTAAGATAGTGTTAGATAGATTTAATCAACATAAAATATACGAGACAATTTATAAATACAGATGAATATGAGTAATCAATGCACTGAAAGTGCTGACGGCCTTGGGGCTGCAGGAAGGTTGAAGAAGTAGGGAAATTGTGAAAGGAAATAACAATTGCAGCTTATGTTTATGTATTTATTGTTAAGCAGTTGAAAGATCATAATAAAACATAGTAAATATAATGAAACTGCCAATTTATAAACAGGAGAACCCTGTTGGCACTATATCGCTCACCTGAGTGGAAGAGCTCACACGTATACACATTTAAGACATGAAGAATCAATTTGAGGTTTCTGCCTTTATTATATTGAGAAATATGTCAATGTTAAATCAACTTCTATTTTGTATAAATAATTCTCTTAACCATGTACTAGACTTGGAGAAAGTGTTTAATCAATGCAAAACTCATCAATACAATTATTCTGACAAAGATTCAAAATGCAACCTCCAGAGTGTTATCAAGATTTTCCTTCATTTGGCCTAATGACCTATTTTTCTTTACCTGATATGACTCATAATCGAACATGGACTAGATATCATCAATACAGAGTTTCAAGCTACTAAAGCTAAAATTGCAGTCACCAGAGTATTAACAAGTTTTTCCTTAAATTTGGCCTAGTGACCTACTTTTTGACCCAGTATGACCATATTCGAACTTGACCTTTATATAATTAAGACATTCTGACAAAATTTCAAACTGATGAAGCAACCAATTTGACCTAGTGACCTACTTTTTAACCTAACATGCTCAAAGTTAAACATGCAGCTTCCAGAGTGTTAACAATATTTTCCATCAATTTGACCTAGCGACCAAGTTTTTGACCTCATATGGCCCAGTTTTAAAACTTGTCCAATATTTAATGGAGATGAATGTTCTGATAAACTTTCATAAAGACCTGATGTGTAAACAAGGCAATTGTTGATGATGCACGTCACATGTTGGACGCCGGACAAAATGTGAAAACAATAGCTCACATTGAGCACTTTGTGCACAGGCGAGCTAAAATAAATAATATTGATAAGAATTAACAGCACATAATGAACGAGTTAATACAAGAGAAGCGTATGAGAGTTCATAAGCATACACTTGCAAAGAAACATAAACAAGGGGAACATGATGGATCTAGATCGTTCACCTTAATTATGCAATGTGATTTCTAATCCAAAACACATCAAGACAATTATTCTGACAATGATGCAAAATGAAACCTCCAGAGTGTTAACAAGATTTTCCTTCATTTAGTCTAGTGATCAATTTGTTTTCCTTATATGACCCATATTCGAACATGGACTAAATTTCCTCAAGATAAAGTAATATTGGCGTACAACAAGCGGGGCTACACATCTAGTTTATTTGGTCATGAAATGAATATTTATCTTTATAACATACAGGCGGACAGTGAAGACTCTGATGAGAGTGTGCGGGTGACCAGGCTCGCCCGAATAGTCAATGTAGGCAGATGCATTAAGGTGCGGTCACGTTACTTTTTGAACTGTTCGTTTCTTTTAGTAAATGTAAAACGAAATTGCTAATCAGTAAACAAATTTGAGATCAAGATTGAAACTAAGCCCTTATCGTGTTCAATTTCGACATCTGGTATCACAACTGTTTGTATAATTGTCCTTGAATTTGCATTGAAAAGTATTAGCTACGAATTGATAAGTGACTAGATCATAATGTTAACATCAATAAACAAGGGGACCATGAGGGCCTATGCTCTACTGGGATTGTTCTTTGGTCAAATCAAATCTGGAAAAAGTCAATCCAGAGCATGTGAAGATCAGATAGTAAATGGAGGCTATATTGTGTTCACAAGCAGTTTTATAGCAATTTTGACAATTTCAAGGGCCATAGTCTAGTCTCGCATTGGCGATCTGGCTGGTTTGCGAAAGGAACCGAGCGCTCGTCAATGTTTAACTACTATCTAAGTTTGGTGAAGATCGGATAGTAAATGAAGGCTCTAGTGGGTTCACAAGCTGTATTTTAGCAATTTTGACAATTTCAAGGGCCATAATCAAGTCACGCAAGGGCACATCTGGCTGGTTTTCGAAAGGAACCTATCTCTCATCAATATTTGCTTACTACCTAAGTTTGGTGAAAATCAGATAGTAAAAGGAGCCTCTATTGTGTTCACAAGCTCTATTATAGCAATTTTGACAATTTCAAGTGCCATAATCCAGTCTTGCATGGGTGGATCTGGCTGGGTAGCGTAGGGAACCGAGCTCTTATGGATATCTAACTACTGTATAAGTTTAATGGATATACAATCAAAACTGAAGACTTTATCGCGTTCACAAGCTGTATTATAGCAATTTTAACAATTTCAAGATCCATAATCCAGTCATGCAAAGGCACATCTGGCTGTTTTCTCGAAAGGAACCAAGCTCTCATCAATAATTAACTACTTTCTAAGTTTGGTGAAGATCAGATATTAAATGGAGCCACTATTGTGTTCACAATTAGCTCTATTATAGCACAATTT
>JASEVX010000005.1:76112030-76254530 GCA_031761405.1 Serripes groenlandicus
GTCAATCTGACCTTGGTCTTCATGGATTCAAAGTTCCCGTATGTAGGTCTTAGTTCGGCTTTTTTGTCTTGACTTATTGTTAATTACTTGGTGAATTTAGAACCTGAAATCGGGGATACAATGACAATATTGAGGATTATGCAGAACAAAAAAAAGATTCCGGTAACGAGCTGTCTCTACCGAAATCAGCGTTGTTTGCACTTTTGATATTAAAATATGCCAAAACTGCATGAATGATGGCGTCGCACGATTTTGAATATAAAAGAATCTACTTAACCTCGTTTAGCACCAAAGGCAATCTTCAGGTTTTTGCAAACAATACTGATTCAGGCGAGTCAGCCCGTAACGAGCTGTCTCCCTGAAATCAGCATTGTTTGCATTTTAGTTATCAAAATAGTCAAAACTTGAATTATATGGAAAATGAGACGCCCGATTTTTGAACATGAAAGAGTCTACTTTAAACAATTCGGCGCTGAAAGAGTTTAAGTAAATTCGGCGCTGAAAGTGACGATGAGAATAATTGCTTTGCACGGTCCATGTAAATGTTTAATCGAATGTTGGAACAAAATAATAACTACACTTTTTCGTAAGGTGAAAATAAGATACGCATCGTCTAGCGATTACGGATCTTAATTCATTGGCGCTCGAGTGAAGATTTTATGCGAGCTTGTGCATCGGGACAGTCTCACCAGCGTATTCACTGTTCATCTACATGTATACTACTATTTAGTCCAAGTGGCATAATTTGAACAACAATAAGACCTGAAGCCGCAATACTTTCATACCAATTCACTTTTTTCTTTTCTTTTTTTTTTGAATGATGTTACGGCGAGTTATTTTGACCCCGCATCTTCTAGACGCCGGCTCTTTTTTTTCTGTCCCTTTTTGGGCGATTCATTAGGGATCGTTGTTACAGCATGTCGATCTGGAAGACTTTTTAAGCTTAGAGTGATTTGTTTGTAGACCCAGATTTCACGGGAAAATTAATGTAACTTATTACATCACTCAGCTGATAACGATAAGGGGGCAGATAACTGGATTTCCCGAAGAATATCTCTCTTATAACTCAAGCAAACCCTATGTAGTGGGTACTCAAAATAATCGCCACAATGAAGCGATTTCTCTAAGTACCCACACAATAGGGTTAAAATGTCATGTAAGGATTTTAGAATATCTAGAGCTCTGGCCACTACATGGGGCAATCTGAGACGCCGCTGCCGCCCCCCTATGTCATGACCCGATGTGTTTCTTCTCGTTTTGGCAAAGCGTAAATAGATAAAACATTTTCTTCAACAAATTCAAATAGAAGGATAATCAATTGGAGACAGTAATATAAAGTACCCAGAATCACGTGCTCTTCTTACAACCGTGTTCGTCCGTTAGCCTTTTCCTCGCAGTAGGACATATTATCGCCTATTGCACATATAATTGTTTCAGATGAATTTATTATACTCGAAACAGACAGTGAAAATGAGAAAAAACTAATACAACCTAAAAAAGAACAAAGAAATAATATGTCTCTCCAGAAGAGGTTTCGATTCGAAATGATAACTATATGAATGTTGGCCTATATTTAGCTATATTGTATGGTAAGCACACTTTCAAGTATATATTGTGAACGATAATTATATAAAATATTGGATTGCATTTGTACTTATTGTATGATAATCAAACTCTCAAGTATATATTGTGAAAAAAATAAGATTAAAAAATTGGACTACATACATGTATGTATTTATTTTATGATAATCAAACTTTCAAGAGTATTTATAAAAGATGATTAATATTGAACCCATAAAGAGTTATTAGTTTATTTTAAACCTACGTATTTTACATCGATTGCAAAACAAGCTTTCAGCTTATATTAATCACGCACGATGTCTGTATCATGTAGACTTAACCAGTACTCACGCCGTTTGTGTGGAAAAACCCCAAAGGCAGAACCCGCTCATCATGGGACTCGAACTTGGGGGCCTATGTCTGCACCACTATCTTCAACTTCATGGGAATCAATTAATTATCTATGGCTCTAACTTTGATACACCAGTTATGACCAGTACGTACGTATATTTACACGTACACTCTTTTTAACACTTAGTTTAAATGGGTCCTACTAAATACTGCAAGGACTACAAGGACTACAAGGACTACAAGGACTACAAGGACTACAAGGACTACACAAGGACTACAAGGACTGACTACAAGGACTACAAGGACGGCTGTAGTATGACAAGGACAGATTACCCTGTATAGTGTAGGTACAGATTACACTGTATGGTGTAGGTGGAGATCACCCTGTATGGTGTGGGTGCAGATCACCCTGTAGAGTGTAGGTACAGACCACCCTGTAGAGTGTAGATGCAGAAAATAAAATACAAGGACATGCAAGGACGGCTGTAGTATGACAAGGACAGATTACCCTGTATAGTGTAGGTACAGATCACCCTGTATGGTGTAGGTGGAGATCACCCTGTATGGTGTGGGTGCAGATCACCCTGTATAGTGTAGGTACAGACCACCCTGTAGAGTGTATATGCAGAAAATAAAATACAAGTACATGCAAGGACGGCTGTAGTATGACAAGGACAGATTACCCTGTATAGTGTAGGTACAGATCACCCTGTATGGTGTAGGTGGAGATCACCCTGTATGGTGTGGGTGCAGATCACCCTGTAGAGTGTAGGTACAGACCACCCTGTAGAGTGTAGATGCAGAAAATAAAATACAAGGACATGCAAGGACGGCTGTAGTATGACAAGAACAGATTACCCTGTATAGTGTAGGTACAGATCACCCTGTATGATGTAGGTGGAGATCACCCTGTATGGTGTGGGTGCAGATCACCCTGTAGAGTGTAGGTACAGACCACCCTGTAGAGTGTATATGCAGAAAATAAAATACAAGTACATGCAAGAACGGCTGTAGTATGACAAGGACAGATTACCCTGTAGAGTGTAGGTACAGATTACCCTGTATGGTGTAGGTGGAGATCACCCTGTATGGTGTGGGTGCAGATCACCCTGTAGAGTGTACGTACAGACCACCCTGTAGAGTGTAGATGCAGATTACCCTGTAGAGTGTAGGTGCAGATTATCCTGTATGGTGTAGGTGCAGATCACCCTGTAGAGTGTAGGCCCGTGTAGTCCTTGTAGTCCTTGTAGTCCTTGTAGTCCTTGTGTAGTCCTTGTAGTCCTTGTAGTCCTTGTAGTCCTTGCAGTATTTAGTAGGACCGGTTTAAATCCCAGTTCTTCTTACTTTTTGAACGTTGAAACCTGTCAACAGCTTTTGAACGGATACTGATTTCTAAAGCTTTGAAACAATTTGAAAAATACGCATCTGCAACAAACGGCTTTTGAAAACAACGAGGTGAAAGGAGACATTGTTCAAAAGAGCCATTCCTTCTTTTTTTAATACAGTTTGTTTTAACAATATTCAATAATTGTTTCAATTTTATAGAGATTTTCCATATTTTCACGAGATCTTTTCAAAGGCGGCTGCTGCATATTTGTCGTGAGTAGGAAAGGGTTAATGGTTAGACGCTTTCTGACGCCTCTGCAGCAGCAGACGGCTTTTTGAAAACATACTGACAAAAGAAGAAATTGCTCAAAACGAGCAATTTCTCCTTTTGCCACTTTTGTTTTCCACTTTTAGTCATAGGTTATCCATTCAATTATAGAGATTTTCTATTTTTTAACAAAATATGTTCAAAGTCGTCTGCTACATAATTGTCGTATGAGGGAAAGGGTTAATAGGCAAACCTTCACTCGAAGACAGAGTGTATAATACAGATATATATTAATTCTGGTAACAATTACTTTTATTCCCAAAAATTGTTTTCATTTATAGTAATTTCAATAGACGTTTCGCGGAGGGAAAATATTAATATAACCGGTTTATTTTTAGAACTCGGAACATCACGCAAGGTCTATATATTCGGAGAAAAAAAAATCCAAATTACCAAGAAATTCTAAAAACCTGCGGCAGGTCGATATGTTGGAAATTGTTTTTCTTGATAATAAGAAACCATATTTCATCGACGGCCCAGACGCTTGGTTCGAAACGTTTAAAAATGTGACAACGGAAAACCTGTAAAACACAAGTCTCTATTCGTAGTATATAATTGAGCAGTCCCGCGAGAAAACCAACACTGTGTATTCTGCGTAAATTATCGACCCGGATCAGCCTAAGCATGCCGCTCAGAACAACCCGGACTGACAATGTTGGCCTTATGTGGATATTCTGTTTCAGGAATCATTACTCTATACCTCTATCTCCCTGAGACGGAATGTGTCGGCCCGGATTAGCCTGCGCGGACTGCGCAGGCTGATATGGGTCGATACATTACGCAGAGGCCATTATATTGGTTTTCTCGCGGGACGACTCATATTTTAACTTAACGTTCACCAAGCCAGATATAATAATACAATACGTGCAAAAAACCTGTTATGATGTTCTGCAATATCGTCTCTTTTTATAACTTATAAGAGTGAAAGGCTTTTCATAGTCAACCTTTTTTTAAATTCTTTATTAATGTTGTGCGTTTTTCTCTTGTGTTTTGTAAGAATTGAATTATATTAAGACACCATAACATTTAAAGAAGAATGGTATTTGATATATATAAACATTGCTAAATTGTGCGTAGGTGTCCAATCAATTTCGACTTCCTGCGACTTTGATTATATTCAAATACGATATTAACATCCGAATGTTGACTGTATTATGTAGTTACATATGTATAATTAAGATCAGATATTCATGATTCATGATTGATACATATATATATAGTGTACAGTCTCTGATATTTCATTTCATATAAAAAGCCGTTGTATTAACCCTTTTCCCCAATACAGCAAATCTGCTGCAGATGACATAGAAAATGTCTACTCAAACATATGGAAAATCTCTATAATTGTAGGTATAATTACTGAAAAATGTTGTGACAAATGGAGAAATTGCTCGTTTTGAGCAATTTATCCTTTTGTCACATTGTTTTCAATATTCGTCTGCTGCATAGGCGTCAGAGAGCGTCTATATGTGGTAAAGGGTTAACGTAATATGTAATTGTATATGACCGTATATTTACGAGACCGAAATAACCCAATCTCCACATGAGCCGTGTTTCAGAACAAACAAGGACCGCAAACGTCGTCTCCTGCAGAGGCATCAAACTGCGTGCACACGATAGAAAAGGGAAGGGATTGTTTGGGTCTGGTTATATAATGGGAATTCGACGCCAGAACCTCTTATCATCTGAAAACGTGCCAAGCTCTTCCAACATAGCTTTGTGTATTTTAAGCAAATGATCAATGGTCTGCGAAAAACAACCGTAATCTATTTGTGACCACAGCTGGTCCGGATATACCAGCGCATCCGCGCAGTCTGATCTGGTTCTGCAATGTTCATCGGTAAATGTTGTAAGGTTTTCAGAGTTGTCTTGCCTTATGACCTGTATTTATCTCAGATGTGTTGTATGTGGGTGATGGATTTTAATTATCTGACGCAGTATATTGTTTTTTCGAGAAAGAATGTGTATAGTTAGTTGTGCTTCAGGAAAACCAGCCTTAGAGTGCTACGATTCTTTTGAGAACCCACAACATAGAGTCTGAGTGTCATATAAGGTTTTCATAACATTATTGTGAGCTTTTGTTATTTTTTGGTTGATTGTTTTGTATTTTACGTCTGTTCAAAAAAAATCAGTTATATTACGGCGTTTCCTGGGTAAGTTTTATCTTGACACCAGCCAGTCAGTCGTAATGCTAACCCCGCAACCCAGAGCTCTAAGAAATGCAGTATGAACCGACCGGGAATTGAACCCGCGACCTCTAACACCCGAGACAGACGCTACCAATACACCACCGAAGCGTAATGTAACGAATACATCAAAAGGCTACATCGATGATTTACGAACCTTCGTCTCGATTTTGAGTTATAAGTATTACATAAAACAGTGATGTTAATAACACTAACCGCAACACGTAATACGGCAATAATGGGAATAGGATTATTTAATCGATATATCAATAAAAAACAACTTATGCAATAGGAAGGAGGATTATCATGAATATGTGTCTTTTGATAAGTCTGCGATTTTTTCTTAACGATTAAAGGATATGTATGTTTATTTGCTATCAGAACTATCGAAACTATAACACTCTGAGAATGTTCTCTCTGTTCGATCCCTGGCGGCCCACTCAAACCGAAGTCTGTACAATTGCTTGTAATGGCGTTTTTCTCCTTCGCGCTCAGGATTAACATTTCGACAGACTCAATGGTACCTGAATAAATAGACGAGAACTACTGGTAAACTACCCCTTTGAAACGCCGTGATATAACCTCAAACTTGCTGAACGCGGTGTAAAACATCCTATAAACAAACAAACAAATTTGTCACGAATCATTTAAGATGCTCCTGATTAACAAAGTACGTATGGATCAGGTACCGTTCGAGTGAACTCATCTTACGCTAAATGAGTTAAATACTAGCGTATGGATAGCTTGCCTGCAGTATGACCAAGCTTATTGCCTTATTGCATGATTTAGCTTCTGGCGAGGAGTCGATCGTGTTCCTCTCTTCAGATTCATTAACAAGAAAATGATTTTTACTTCCTCAGCTAAACGATTGAGGTCGTTGGTGTGGTGCCATATATATATTATTATCTGAACCTCCATCAGAGGTCCAGATAAGGAGGCGTATTCAGCTCTTTTCCCCACAATTCCTCTCTTATTATTAAAGCAAATCCTATGCTGTGGGAGACGATTCTTTTGAGTACCCACAACATAGGTTTAGCCGGTCAAATAAGGATTTTATGGCATAGAAAAACGCCCGTCATCTAGAGTTCTGTCAGTAACCATGAAAGAAAATTTACCAATAGGTCATTTTGTTCATTATAAATACATAAACGGCACTTACCAAATTTAAAAAAAAAAAAGCTTACAGAGACACGTGTATACAGGAGTAGGTGAAATGGCCGCCGTGATATGACTTGAAAACTGTTGAAAACGGCGTTAAACCGTAAACAATCAAACGTGTTCAATGGATCAAGCGGTTGAACAATATCGATTATTTGTATGTCTGTCTATGTAGTTCGGAAGACTTCTCGAAAAGCGGATGTCTCCCGACAAATTGTCTCCGAGGAGAAACACATTTTAAAGTTATATATATTTGTTTCCTGTCGCGACATGAAAAATTCTTTATAAACATTAGGTAAAGTTAAACTGTTCATCCTTGGAATTGAGATTAATGCTGTACCGGCCGATTGAAAATATGCTGGTTCAATATATACATAAATCAAATCAAAAATTCAAATGTAAAATTAATTAGTTAACTGTCCCACATACACAAATATTCAGTAGAAACATCAACTTATGAAGTAAATCGCTATGAACGAAGGAATAATTATTAAATTATTAAACAAAGTTCATTATATTGTGGGAACAGTCATCTGAACGTATACGTCAAAATTCGTCTGCTAGATTTCATGACAAAGTTTCTGTAATATAAAGCGTGTAAATAGAAAACCTTTACTGTCTTACGATATCGCATTATATCATACGCAGTACATTTTCATGTATACGAGGTACACATTTCATGTAAACGAGGTACACATTTCATGTAAATGAGGTACACATTTCATGTAAATGAGGTACACATTTCATGTAAATGAGGTACACATCTCATGTAAATGAGGTACACATTTCATGTAAATGAGTTACACATCTCATGTAAATGAGGTACACATTTCATGTAAATGAGGTACACATCTCATGTAAATGAGGTACACATTTCATGTAAATGAGGTACACATCTCATGTAAATGAGGTACACATTTCATGTAAATGAGGTACACATCTCATGTAAATGAGGTACACATTTCATGTAAACGAGGTACGCATTTCATTTGACATCAGGGGCGTAGCTTGGCAATACTCAATGTGTAGGCCGTCTCGTGAGAAGATCAACATTGTGGACTCTGCGTAAAGTATCGGCCCGGATCAGCCTAAGCATGCCACACATTCGTACCCGGATAGACACTTTTCGCTTCCTGTGGATTTTCTGTTTCGGGAATCACTACTCTATCAGCACGGGAGCATTTAAGACGCTATTGAAAAACGGCATATGCTTGGATTAGATAGCCTTGATGAACAGACATATCTGAACATATCTGAACATCAACAGCTTGCACATATACTAAGTGGTTAACATGTTCGGAAGTCAATGCCAACGTTTACATTTACTCATGCACTGGCCCATACAATTGTAGATAGGTTTACGTACATATTTTATTGAACTCGAATTTTCAATTTCAATATAGATTGTTTACATAAACACTGATTAACAAGTCCCGATCCTCTCTCAATTTTCGATTTTTGTTGTGTTATTCTCATTACATTCTGACGGTGCATAAGAATTTCAAAATTGAAATGCCTCACTTAACATTTCCGTAGTACGCTTGATCACGTTCTATAAATAATGCCAGTTGTGTATTCACTGATATTGCTTGAATTGCTAATTAGCTTTTGCTAGTTAATCGATGTTGTCTAAGACGAATTGAAAAGAAAATCAGAAAGACAAGCAAATGCATACATCCTAGCCAATCCAACATATATTGCTTACACATACAGAAAAAGTGTTTTGACAAAGAGACAAATCTCAGAATTGTCCTTTTATGAGAAAAGGAAAGTCTAGTTCCCGTGGGAAGCGTTGACACATTCACGTGAAAAGTCGGTTAGTTATAAGGGAAAGGGTGAATCGATAAATGTGAACATCTCGTGTGAAAAACGCGTTACATTTCTATCCCTCAGTTAGTTTCAAACCCCATTCAATTCTGCTATTACTTCCGAAATAGCTCTAATCCTTTTTCCACATGCAGACACTCACACTTATTGACATTTGAAGCAGACGACATTCAAAAACAAAGTTACAAAAGGAAAACATCCTTTTATCGTCCGAGCAGTTTCTTCATTTGTTACACTTTCTGTCATTGTTTCTGTATTCCTTTTTTTCACATTGATGTTATCAAAGATGGGTATTATGCGGGTAAATGTTTACATTTCATTTGTTTATAACATGACCTCCAGCGAAACGTTAACCCCTCGAAAGGGAAAAGTAAACGTCTCAAAACCGTGTATTTATACGAGGCTTCTCAAAACGTGTGTCGACCCAAGAGAGGTCAGTCGACGAGAGCTATACATCCTGGGGTCGTGAGCCCGAATCCCATTTCGGCCAATCATTATTTTCGATAATTGACAAGAGTCATTCGTCTTCCACCAATGGGCAAACAGTATAGTCTATGTGGAAAAAACAGCTAGTTGCTTTAGAAATAACTGGTGTGAGAAAATTAGCATACACATGGGCATGTGAATATACCTCCGTGGTATGACTAAACAAAGGTTGAAATCAGTCAATCTATCTAGTTTCCTTTCGAGAAATGTTTTAACAACAAATCAGTTATTTGACAAATCCGCAAGTCAATGTTTCGTGTGACTTGTTTCATGGCATTTCGTATAGCATACATGCCGAGTCCCGGTAGCTCAGTTGGTAGCGACGTGGGCCTTCAATTAAGGGGCTGTGAGTTCGAACAGCAGAACTGTCAACATTCTTTCGAACGATTGAAAAATCTCAATGCGACAAATATCTTCGTCTTCCAACTTTTGTCTGAAAGTGTTTGTGCAAAAGCAGCCCGTTGCTTTGAGAGACTGGTATGTGGAGTACTGGTGTGCGAACTCAAGGAAACACATGGGTAGATGAACTGACCGCCGTGTTATGTCAGAACAACCGTTAAATACGTCGTACAACTCCAATCAATGAACCTAATACGATACCATCATTTATACTTCATCCCAAACGGTTTATAAATTACTTTTAGTCTACGATAAATGTAGCCCCCATATATATATATATATATATATATACAATTTTCCAAACGATTAACACTATTTCTGTCGGTCAATCGATGAGCCATGACCCAGACATTGACCCTTAACAACAAGCAGACCCAACTTGACGCATCTACAACATTTGATAACAATATGACAAACGGGTGATTAACTCAAAATGAGATATACTTTTTTTGACACAAAGATTTCAACCGCGTTTAATAAATTTACCTTTATAAATATGTTCAAAATTGCTGCATATGTGGTTTCGACTACTTCATATATCGAGGGCTTGGCATGAAACGGTTGTAACTAAAAACTATTTTGAAAACCTTGCGTTAGGGGCAATTTTGACCCCTTTGTAAACAACGCACATTTAGGTGCTATTGCTCAGAACGAGCAATGGCACCTACATTTCCATTGTTTACCAAGAAGAATTGAATTAACGCTTATAAAGA
The DNA here is from genome assembly GCA_031761405.1 of Serripes groenlandicus. NCBI lineage: Eukaryota > Metazoa > Mollusca > Bivalvia > Cardiida > Cardiidae > Serripes > Serripes groenlandicus. Next base: position 76,122,365 of record JASEVX010000005.1, read on the forward strand.
CTTTATGATGAGGTGATTAACCTTGGTAAAAAATATACAAATTTTAGTTACAACCGTTTCACGCCAAGCCCGCGATATGTTGTATGGGGCAAAGGATAATCAGACTGGGGGTGAAACAGGACCGGCGGTTTTGTTCAGACATAATCAAAACGCACTAACGTTAATGGTAAATATGATTAATTTGACTTTCAGATTGTGATCCAATATTCATAAATCTGATAAACGTCAGACACGCATCTATTTATGTGTCAAGTGGAACTAGTGCAACATATATTCATATTTAAGCCCCTATATCCATGGGAAAATGTACACGTTGGCTTCTGTGAAAACGTTAGATACATACCAGCCTCTGCATGAACACAGTCTGATCACTATCAACACCGTCCACATATTAATTATATACTTTTGTTGGAAGCTTCTGTCAATAATTTGAAAAAAGTAATGGTAGTAACGACCACCATCCTTTGCCTTTAGGGTTGCGGTGTTATCATTACGACTGACTTGCTGGTGTCAGGATAAAAGGACCAGATATACTGGTAACTTACCCACAAAACGCCGTGATATAACTGAACAATTGTTGAAAGCGGCGTTACACACCACACAATCAAATCGAAGGTTCTGTCAACTTGTGTAGATTCTGATAAGGCGAAGAAGATGTAAATGGTGATCTTAACCCAAACTCCTCAGAAAATCCAACTTGTACCTTTTCCCACAAACAGACTGAGCGAAGGTTCACCACACAATAACCGGAATTCGGCGTATTAAAAAAATATGTGTTTAACCCTTTTGCTGCTGAAGGCAATTTTAAGTATTTTGTAAACAATGCAGATTCAGGAGAGACAGATCGTAACGAGCTGTCCATCCTAAACCTAGCATTGTTTGCAACGTAGACATTTAATTTTACCAAATTTCCTGTTGGACGAAAAATTTAGTGGTCCAATTGTCAACATGGAAGAGTCTACATTGTCTACATATGATTATAGGTTTCATGTTCTCCTAAATAGGACAAGGAAGATCCTTATAAGCATGCAGTGATATGCAATCTGATCAAGATCTTCGCTATTTAGGTACACAATGCGTTTGGCTTGTTGCAACATCTCGTAAGTCGGTTTTCATACGAGGTGAATCGTTTGTATAACGTCAAACATATAACGCGTTGATGTTTGTTTCTAGCTGTAACACAAACTATTTTTTCTTCTTATATCGTTAACCTGTATTGCTCTGTTTAGAGTCGTATGCATTGAATATTTCTAATGACAAACTTATTTTGTTGGAAATAGGAAAGTTTACCTCAGTTAAAACATCGTTTAAAACATTGATCGAAAATAAGAAATATGGGAAAATAATACTTCTAAAAGAGGCGTGAAAGAAGCAGTCCGTAAAATATGGAAATGAAAATCTGCAAAGGCCAAACTTAGAGAAATGTTAGGTGACATTTCCCCGAATACAGACTCATTGGATTAATGTCCAACAGACGTCATTCGAAAATATTATATCAAAAGCACAAAATGGTAACAATGAGCAGCGAGTTTTCTATTTGCCATTATATTTTCAAATCTATTCAATACATGCATCTATATAGGTTTTCAATTGTTTTGCCTAATTGTTTTAAAGTCGTCTGTCTAGATTTTTGGCGAATGGAAATTTAACGTTGTGAGCAAAAACGTTCACACCTTCCCACATTCAACAAGTATGCAGCAGACGACTTTGAAGACATTTAGTAAAACAAAAATGGAAACCGTCTATAAATATAAAAACAATAATTGAATAAGCTTAAAACATTGTATTGCAAGCTTAATTAAAAGGTAAAATTGCTCGTTACAAACATTTTCTTCTATTACCATAATGTTTTCAAATGTCGTATGCCGCAGAGGAAAGAATTTTAAAAAAATCAGCCAGAACTTGTGAAATAGATTTGTTTGTGTTTTTTTATTTTTAACAAAGTTAATGTTTCATTCCGATACAATTTTAAGATAAAAATGGCATCTCTCAACGGTTCATGTTTTATTCATTTGCCTGTGTTCGCAAGCAATTATTTCTAAATACTGTCATTTCGGTGATAAAAGCTGTCATGATGTGTCGAGTGCTTTCACTTTCCATAAACGTGTGTTTCCCCTCCATGCACAGATACATTAGTATGTAGTTACAGCGGCCGGGCGTTGGAAGTGTAAGGCGCTGAACATAGCATCACTGGCACTACGAAATTCAGAATTTTTAAGAAAGAGATATCGAGGGCTTGGCATAAAACGGTTGTAACTAAAAGTCTATTTTGAAAAAACTCTGGTTTAGGGGCAATTTTGACCCCTTTGTAAACATTGCAAATTTAGGTGCCATTGCTCAAAATGAGCAATGGCACCTAACTTTTCATTGTTTACCAAGAAAAATGATTTAACGCTTATAAAGACTTCACGGCAAGCTGATTAACCTTGGTAAAAAAAATACCAATTTCAGTTACAACCGTTTCACACCAATCCATCGATATGCGAGTCGGAGTATAAACTTAACGACGTATGCAATAGCTTAATGCAGTCATGCAAGAGTTATACTAACCAACTAATCAAATTAACTTGTTGCTAGTTCTCCCAGATAAATCTTAAGAATGCAGTAATTTTAACAAGCTTGAACCATTTCTTTGAACGAATCTAGTTCGAACCCCAGCTCGGCCAACATTCCTTCCGACGTTTGACAAAGGTCACCATGGCAAGCGTCATTCTTCTTCCACCAGTGGGCAAACAGTCTATGTTGAAAAGCTACTTGGAAAGTATGTGGTATAGAGTGCTGGTAAGATAAATTCAGGAAACACATGATGACTGAACTCCGATTAGAGAATTAAAAACTAAACGTCTGTTTGGAACTGGGCCGTCAATTTCTTTATAAACCCTCGGGTTTTTACCAGACTAAGACATTTGCTGATATGTAGAGGATATTTGTTTGTTTTGAGCGGATATGGAATATATATCTCATCGAGAAGTGATACAATTGAAAATGTTAAAATTGTATCTCTTCGAGTTGAAATATATTCCATATCCACTCAAAACAAACACATTTTCTTTTTATTTAATGATTATTGATGATGAAGTAATGGAACTATTTAGTGTCTTCGTACCTGTTCACACGCGGACTAATCTGTGTGAATGTATTTGTTTACTACACAATGTCAGACATTGACAATAAGTCCGATGTATTAAATTTACGGAATACGGAATTATACATGGGTATAGATAAGATAAGGTTTTTATCACATGACAATGCTTGTATCCGATCTAATAATATACCCATTACGTATTTCTTTATATATATATATATATAACGTGTGTAATATAACATGACCGGAATCTAGGAAAATGACGTCATACCTATATCACTCACAGTGTGGGTGATATGGATTATATCTCACTGATAGAACTCAGTGTCTCATCGTTTAGCATTAAATAAATTGAGGGAACTACGTATGTGTCACGAATCTCGGAAGCCTTATAAATTAAATAATTAACCTCGATGTATAATAGTTATGTCGCCTTCGATAAGAATCGCTCTTTCATCTTGTATCGACAATTCACGCGACTATGACGGTCATATCGCTGTTTTAAAAGTGTGAAAATTACACCAATTCAATACTTTTCATCATATATATAGAGGATATTTCACGAGTGCTTATTTATTGTCACTTTTAATAAACGAGTTTACTAAGATGATATGAATCGTCGAAAAAGAAGTAATAACTTCACTTGTGATGACACTGTGAGAAAAGGAGTTCAGGGTATATAAGTTTTGAAAGGAAACGTTTTGTTTTCCTATAGACGTGTTACCCGTTTGTGCCATTTAGGAACAACGGGATGATTGAATGATTCCTAAGGATTAATACCCTTGTACCGACGCTATTTAGGTCACCTGGTATGCAGGTAAAATATATACTTCTAGGGGCCGTTTTATCAATATGGTCCTAGTTAGGACCGTCCTAACTTAGACCGGCCTTAGCACCTTTGATAAAACGGCCCCCTAATGTCCTTTAGTAACGTTATTATTTGACACGTCAGAGCGGGGATTCTTTATACGGATCTCTGCATCTCGGGCTTTGGGATAATGTATTTACGAAGACAACCGGGGGTATTATCGTTCGTAAAAGTGCTTGTACATATGTACAACACATATGCAGCAGACGAATTTGAAAAGATATTTGGAAAAAATACGGAAACTCTCTTTAAAAAAATGAAGGCATGACTAATGAAAATAGTTGAAAGCATTATGGCAAAAGGCCAAAAGAGAAATTCTTATCCTTTTGTAACAATGTTTTCAAAATTCGTCTGCTGTAGAGTCGACAGGGAGGCGTCTTTATGTGTGAAAGGGTTAAGTGATTACAGTCTACGCTGATCTTCATACCCGATCATCTAAGTGTACAGGGGATCGGTTTTCACGTACTGTTTTATTTTTCAGATATTAATAATATGAGTATAGGTGCTACTTATTTATGGTATAAAACACTTTTTAAATGTGATGCTGGTTATCATGACCTCATATATATATTTGTTGATAAGTTATTTACGAGTACTACCATCCTATGCAACTAAACTAAACATCATTAGTTTAAGCATATTAAAGATATTGAATCCATTAAATAATGATGACAGGTACAAACTTAAATCGACTTGCCCTTAATGAAGTACTTTCAATGAAGAAAGAAAAGCCAACATTCACGGAACATCATTTACGAGTCATTCTATCCTTTCCTACTATTTGTGACAATTTCCTTTTGGGTATTTATCCATCCGTTGCAATATAATGACGTCACCATTTCACTTCACAGTGACGTCAAAGGTAGAAAAACCTGATCAGTTTGGACTCATTTTAAGAATAGAAAACGAGTAACATTGCACGCAAACTATCACATATCAGATTCCTTATTGTCATCCGGGTATTCCCCTTATCGAGTAGGTATTATTTTATTTTATCATATCATCTAGAAATATTCTCTTATCATTCAATCAAAACGTAATAATATCGCCATTTATATAATATATCTATAGGTGCTACCTATTTACGAAAAAAACCAGTAAGATGATTGTAAATAAAAATGCAAGAGCATACTTTGGCAATAAAAAATGATTTATATTTAATTGACTAGACGATAATAATGTTAATCTCATGTTTGTTGCATGATCACAAATTGATCGTTTTGCTGTCGTCTATTATTACGAACAGAAAATAATAAAGTAAAGGCTTTCAGAAAATCAATGAATAACAGTTATAATGAACGAGGTTTAAACATGATCGCCAAGATGCTTAAGGTCCTTAATCAATTACCTATATTATGGATTTTGCAAGTTTCATTTCAGAAAGCTACATGGGTTATTGAAAACAAAAATAAAATAATCTCAAACCTGTTACTTATGAGCGAAAAAGCCTATTTATGGGTTTTTTCCGTATTATGGCCACAATGTTTGGATACATGGTATAGCACATTTCATTCACAATACCTATTGACGATAACAGTTTGTTTACCCGTATAAGGCTTATCTTTGAAAACAGCGAAGTGGTAAAAACTCAGTTTAAATTGAAGTGTGTGAAGTTTGCAGAGCATTAAACATTAGACATTCAAAAAAATGAATGTCTAATTTTGAAATTGGTCGTTCCTGGTCACATATTTCTCAGAGTCAAATTTTCTCGGTCTTGGTCATTTATTAATTTTCTTCCGATAGGATTTAGACATTTCTAATTAATTCATCGCCCACAATGTGACAACGACAATCTTGCACTGACGATCATTAGAAATAATCTGTTAATTAAAGCTGTCTTAAATTAATAATTAATCTCACCAACGACCGGGCTAATGACAAATATAGCCCAGCTTCATTAACCCTATCAGCGACAATGACACTCAGACATTTTGCACACACTACACATTCGGATGGGTCAGCTCATAAAGAGCTGTCTCAAGCGAAATCAGCATTATAACCTTTTTAGTAATATAAATATTCCGAAACTTATTACACGGTGTCCCCGATTTTGAACATGTACTTGTCTATTACAGGGAAATCGGCGCTGACAGAGTTAACGCCCTTTCTCGAGTGACAGCTCTAATTATAATAGATTGATGAAAGACATTTGCCTGGGAAGTCTGTTCAAGTTGTATTGTTTTGAAAAAGTTACTGTGCCGTAAGGAAGGCACATAGGTTTCTTTGGCAATCTAATTTAATGGTTATACATATCTCTATAACTATGCAAGACAGATATCTTTCTTTAAAAGGCATCTTTTAGATTTAGAGTTTTCGCTAATGGTAATTGCATCATCTTACGACTTTTCATTATGTAGATTGTCATAACAACGAAATTAACCCTTTCGCACATACCATACATCTACAGAACACGACATTGAAAACATTTAATCAAAATTATAAAAAACACAAATAAACTTAAATTACTAGCAGAAATTGTAAACATTGAGGCAAAATGAGCATTTTTTCGTTTTGCCACAATGTTTTCAAAAGTCGTCTGCCGCAGAAGCGTCTGAAAGTTTTTATATTTGGGAAAAGCTTAAGTATATCATTGTCTTATATTGTTCTTTAATGATTAATTTAGTTATAAAGCCGTCTTCATCCATCATTCAGTTATATTATATCGGCCAGTTTATCTACCAATGTGTTTCATGACCTGCTCACAATATTCTTTCAAGGCAACTGACAGCATCTGCACATGAGCTGCTAGACAATTGGTGGAAGACGAATGACGCCTTTCGCATTAGAATTTGTCTAACGTTGGAATATTAACTTAACTTGGGTTCGGACTCACATCACCCTGCATTACAGTTCACGTCGCTACACGGGCTCGGATTGTTTCTCTAAACTACTATACGGGGATGTAAGATGTGTGCTATATGACGGCCTGCGAGAAAATTACTCGTTTGAAATAGGAGGATATTTGTATACAGAACTGAAAGCTTTGTGGATAAAGTACTTGTTGCTTACTTTGAACGATTCAGACAAAATCTCCATATTTTAAATCGAATTGTTGTAAAAAAAAAAGTCAAATATTACCGGTATTCGGCAAATAATTCCAAAATTAAAGAGTACATCGTCAATTTGACAATTACCCACATACAACAGATCAGAAGCAGGCGACTTTGAAAGTATGTATACTTATTGAATATAGTTGAACATATTGTGCATCTGTTGCATTCATGTCAAAATACATATGAGCCGTCCCGCGAGGTAACCAACGTTGTGGACTCTGCGTAAAGTATCGACCCGGATCAGCCTTAGCATGCCGCACAGGCTTACCCGGATAGACACTTTTCGCCTCCTGTGGATTTTTTGTTTCATGAATCATTACTCTATACCTCTATCCCCCTGAGACGGATTGTGTCTGCCCGGATCAGTCTGCGCGGACCGCGCAGGCTGATCTGGGTCGGTACATTACGCAGAGACCATACTGTTGGTTATCTCGCGGGATGGCTCAATCATGTATGTGGGAAATAACCATTAGTGCAGCTATGGGTGCACTTTCCGCAAACTGTCTTCGGTTTCAATTGTTTCTAATTACACCAAGAAGTGATCAGACAAATTGATTCTAGATCCTCCTTTCGTACGATGAGATGATTTAATTAGAGCACATGCAATTTAGTATGGTTTATTTTAAAAATGATCGCGTGTACTTTAGTATGTAAGATGATATTTAAAAGTGCACACACCGTTGATTTGTCAAGAGATACACTATAGTGTACTGGTGGGACGGCTGTGTTGGTATTTGTAAATTAAGGTCAGACAGGCGTGTGTATGTACACAAGAGGTCACTGAAACAAATCGAATTAAAACTTTGTTGCCGGTCTGGAGTCACATATAATACCCAAACATCATCACCTTTGGTCAGAGTGTTTGTGTGGATCACCTGAGATTAAAAACAAGATCAACAGACCAGTTCCAATGAAAACTTTATTGATACTATAGAAGTCACATTTGATAGCAAATAATGATGTAAATTAGTCTTAGTAATTGTTTGTCTTGTCAAGATCAAACAGAATGGTTGTGCTTACGGTTGAATTGAAGTCACCTTTGATCATAAGTATGTCTGTCAGTTCAAAAACTCATGGGAATACTAAAATTAAACTGCTTTTTTTTCAAAGTGTCTAACCTCATTGATAATGGAATGCATTTATATTTGAAAAACATCTCTTGTGTACTTTCATTGCTTTGATCACTTTGTCTGTTTGGCGTGAAATTTACTCCGCTTAGAACTATTTGTTTCGGCGGAGCTTTGTGTGTTATTAGGAACTTAGCAATTCCGAAAAACGTTTTTTGATTGTGTAGTTTGTTGACTCAGGAACGGATGTCTGTGTACAACCGTACCAAAAATGTATATTCTATAATGTATATTCTATTATATATACTTTGTTGCAATAGCTTGCTTGCTAGCCGCCTATGCCCGTTACCCCTGTTTTGGGTATGGAAGTTAGTCCACCTGACGATATTTTTGTTCGTACATCAGCATATACGTCCACGACTCTGTCAGTGAATGTGCCTACAAGATTATATTAGCTTCGCTCTGTGAAAATCTACGTTTGCGTCGAATGTACTCGTAGAAGCATGTCAATCAGCACATCTGCGCAGTCCACTATAGCACTCCTTGTTTGTAAACTAGTCATAGAAAGTTTCGATGAACTTCATTTACGCATTGTCAGTTTGGCTCCTTTAGTATGGGTTTGCATGCAAGTCTTTTCCCGCACGGGTGAAACTTACGTAAAGGATAGTTTATACGGAGCACCGCTCATATTTACACACCGATCTACACTGTATCCATGTCGTCATGTTTCGTAGATCCAACACAAATTAAACTCATGTGTGAATGCGTTAGGTTGTTATTTAAAGTGCACACAAAAGCATGTAAACATGGTATCCACAACAATAACTCATGTTGTCTTCGATTAGTTCCATGAAATAATGGAAAACACATTTATTCTTTAAGTTAAATCGACAACAGGAAAATTCCGCAGCAGAAACACAATACATTGGAATTTCGTTAAAGAAACCCGACTTTAAATGGCGTTCCTTATATTTAAGTTTTGACTCATAAAAATAAGTAACATTTAAACTTGGCTTGAATTTAAATTGTATTCATATTTTTGTTTTATGTTTTATTTGCTTTTTACACAATACAACTTTAAAATACAATATGATTACGGGTGAATACAAATATCATGCTGTTTTATATCAGGGACGTAGATAAGAAGGCTTATCTACGTCCCTGATTATTGGTCAAATTACGCTAAATACATCTGCTGACTTGCTGATGTACAGTACTATAGTCCATAATAAAAAAGCTTTGTTTGCGTAGAAATGAGTGTATACCATCACCAGAATGTATTGAATATATGACATTGAGTTTAAATGCATTGTAAATGTGTATAGGATGCACTGGAAATGATTGATTTGATTACTTTTAGTAGTTTGACCTTGTTTGAAAGTGAAAGTAGAGAATGCTAAACACCGGTTTTGTCCGGACCCGATTTGCTCTAAAATAACGGTTACCATTTTCGCCTGGTGAGTTCTTTCTTGCATAATGCATGACCCCCACATTTTCGTTGGATTGTTTTAAAGCTAGGAGGTAACTCTTTTTCAATGATATATGGTGTTTACATGAGAAGCGCTTAGAAAGTGTGACAGTTGAGGACTGAAACTGGTCGATTTACATGGAAACAAAGAAGGATTATTGTTGGTGCATTGTAACCTATAGTAATGGTTTCTGTTTCGAGGTTCTTGTCTTTTAACGTTAGGATTATTCATCTATAAAATGGCGATACGTCATGTATGGAACTCCGATCCCAATAAGATGTGTACATAGGTCCAGATAAAGAGGGTTAGATGTATACAGGTCTTTTCCCCCACACTATCTTTGTTATCAAACCGAATACTTTGATGACGTCACTCAAAGAAACCATTTAATTAAGACGATTCATTTGAGTACCAACATCCTAGGTTAACCCTTTCCCTCATATAGACGCTTTCCGACGCCTTTGCAGCAGACGGCTATTTGAAAACATAGTGACATAAGAAGAAATTGCACAAAACGTGCAATTTCTCCTTTTGCCACAATGTTTTCCACTTTTAGTCATAGCTTATCCATTCAATTATAGGTTATCCATTCAATTATAGAGCTTTTCTATCTTTTGAAAAAAAATATGTTCAAAGTCGTCTGCTGCAGAATTGTCGTATGAGGGAAAGGGGTTAAGACAGTCATAGATGGATAAACGACCCTTATCTAAAGCTCTGCATATAGATAAAGAATATAATTTGTCAAAACCAGATTTATTAACAATTTCAAAAGGTTTCTTCTACCCACTCCGTCTATATAGCGCATTCTGACGCACTTGCAGCATCCATTACTGAGTGGCGGGGTAGTCCAGTGGTTAACACACTCGACTATCAATCCAGAGGTCTGTGGTTAAAATCCCGGTCCGGGGTCTGGAAATTTAAGGTATGCTTTTTTAAACGTCTCCCACTCAATTAGAGGTTAAGTACTGGTCACTTCCAGGAAAATAACCTCGCGTTAAAGAACCAAGAGGTCTTTTTGGAAAGAGCTAGGGTATCGCACCCGGACTCCCTTGTATTTTACTTTGTCTGCTCGCCAAATAGTTATTTCTGCACGGCGAGGGTAAATAAAAACAAACAATAAATAAATTGCAGCATCCAACTTTAAGCATTTGCCACGATGTTTCCAAGTCTATACACTAATTCTAATTTCATTTGCAGATAGTTTCTATATTCTTGCCACGATATTTTCAACGTCAACTGCCGTAGAATTGCTCTAATTGTGAAATGGGAAACCATAATATATACACGTCTTTATATTTCAGCCATACTTAATACATTTCTACTTCTACTTTCGCAAAAGATCTTGCAAAATCAATTCAAATCTAATCATATAAGAATTGTCAGGCCCCAATTCAATTGCATTAGATCTATTATTTTCTGTACTAAAGTTTGGAAATAAAAATCAATCAGAACTTCTCATAATACAGTACAACCTTTTTTTTCCTCATGAACGTCCGTGACTTGACGTCTTTAAGTCTCTACTGCATTTAAGCCATATTAGGTGAAAACGGGATTTGTCGTATAATCATGCAAACAATGCACATTTTAGGCATGCCAGTGCATGATGAGCGCTATCTCACGAGACCCCAGGGAACCTTTTATTAGCCTCGGTAAAAAAAAATACTCACACATTGATGACGATTCCTTTTTTTACTTTGCGCGGCTGACATTTTTTTTTTTTTTTTTTCATCTCAGAAGAAAGACCTCGTTGTTTTTCGTTGAAAAAAAATATCCTCCTTAAAACCCCGAACAACTTCATTAATCAGTCCACGCAGATCCTGCTATTTAACCCTTAACCTCTCCCCATATATGGATGCGTTTTGAGGCCTCGGAAGCAGACGGCTTTTGAAAACATTGTGACAAAAGGAGAAATTGCTCAGAACGAGCAATTTCTCCTTTCGTCACAACGTTTTCAACTTGATTCAATAATTAAACTTTCTGTCAGCGGGATTTTCCATATATTTAACGAAATATTTTCAAACTGCAGATTTGTTGCATGTGGGAAAGTGTTAACATACATTACAATACAGTGAGTTGTAGGCCTATAATTAACCGATGCTGCAGGAAATCCAGCCTAAACGTAATCCTGATGGGTACATACTTTTCTTGAAACATTGAAAACTACGAAGATGTGCTGGACGATCTGGATCTACAATGTCTTTCACAGAACGTAGCTTAACTGAAATTCTAAGTTATATATTTACTTGTAGGAAGTGCGTCAACAAAATGGAATAAATGCCCTGTCATGTTTGCACTACCCTGACTATAACGCATTACCTATCTCTTCAAAACATAGTCGTAGCTCAACAGGTGATAACTTGCAGTGCAGTTGTAACTGTGTCACGTTGAAATCGAACGATATTGCAGCTTATCATTTGTGTAGTTCCAGATAAAAGCAAAAGTAAGTCTTTATACCGTGATATAGTTAAGCCTATGTGGAAATAGGACAAGTTTATAGAGATAATGGTTAACCTTTCTACGATACCGACGAAAGTTGCCACCTAAGTTATATAATCTTGTTTTGAAAACATCATGAACAAAGAGAAATTACTCGGATAAACAATTGCTCCTTTTCTCAGTATGTTCTTCTAAATTAAAAAAACAAAACAGATTTTCAATTTGAGTTGTTTAATGAATGTTTTATAAACTTCCGTATTAATTTCCAAGTATATTACTAAGAAAAATATCGCATCAGGCATAAGTGATGGAAGATATACTCTGACATAGGCAGTCCAGTGAATTGCACACAATTAAACATGCTATACAGGCAAACGTCTTAAGATATCGTTCGATAATATTTGTTTGTATATGTTAATTAGAGCATTTCATATGCAGGGAATGTTTACCAGAAACCCCGTTTTTCCTCAGAACCGACGAGACTTCCGTTTAGGTAAAGGCTAAATCTAGTGGATTTGCGTTATCGTCGTCCCCATGGACCCTATGCATTTGTATCCTGTTTTTTGTTGAGGAAACACTCAATTTCCATTTATCCTTAGCCGGATTACATCTTCTTGGGAAACTGTGCTAACCTTAACACTGATATATCATACTTTCGATACTTTGTTGGTGATGTAAAAGCATGTCAGCTATATATAAGTATGTATGCATATCTTTTTCATACAACTTTTCTCCGTTGTACTTTTTTTACATGTAGAGGATTTAGTAAAATCTAGTTGTATGTCACTCGCTTTCCTTTCTTTACAAAACACACCAAAAAAACGTCCTGTTATCATACAATTTCCTTCTCTAAGTATATATATAAAGTACACACTTGCAAAACAGTGCAGAAGAATACCATGTTTACTAAAAAACATTTTTTTTTCTAACATGTTCACTTTGAATTTTGACTATCTACTTTCTGTTTTGTAACATTTGATGGGGAAGGCTCCCCGACCCCCACACATTTATGACGGGGAAATAAAAGAGATACAAGCTGAAGACAAAATTGAAAAAAAAGATACTTTCGAAGAATTCGAAATATGCTTTCCGTTTTAAATTACCAGAAAAGATTGAATAACTGTCAATACAATTGGATACGTTGATAATTTAACAACTTTGTTAACCCTTTCAGCGCCGAATTGTTTGAAGTAGACTCTTCCATGTTAAACTCGGACGACTCTATTTTCATGTTATAGGATTTTTGGAATATTTCTATAACTCACAGCCAAACAATGCATATTTCAGGTGAGACAGCTCGTTACGAGCTGACTCACCTGAATCTGTATTGTTTGCAAAAAGTTCAATATTGCCTTTGGCGCTGAAAGAGTTAAAGAAATAACAACACTATAAATCAGCCCCAAGTGCACCCTGGTCACCAGGTTTAATCACATGTCTATGGTGTTCGCTAATCACATCGTTCGTATTTGAAATCTCTTGCTGAACAAATACGTACATTTCTTAATCATTTGTCACATACAACAAATCTATAGCAGACGCCTTTCTACACATCTAGGCAAAACTATATAAGACTATTTAAAAAATATCAAAAATCTTCATCTATCAAAGTGTACTTATAGAAAACGGAGATATTGCTCAGTATGAGCTGATGCATAGGCGTCCGAAAGCGTCTGTAAGTGGGAAATAGTTAACGCTTTCCCTTATATAGACGCTTTCTGACGCCTCTGCAGCAGACGGCTTTTTGAAAACATTGTGACAAAAGAAGAAATTGCTCAAAACGAGCAATTTCCCCTTTTGACAAAATGTTTTCCACTTTTAGTCATAGGTTATATCCATTCAATTTTAGAGATTTTCTAATTCTTGACAAAATATGTTCAAAGTCGTCTGCTGTAGAAATGTCGTATGAGGGAAAGGGTTAAACCACGTGATCATTTACGAGCCTCATACGATAACTATGTGTTCCGACATTCTATTGGGCAGATAGGAATTCATTCACTTACGAACTAATCAGAATCAGAAAGTTTCGACTTTTGACTACCTTACTATACTAATATGTGCTGTGTACTAAAAAAACAACTAATCGCGTTTTACTATCGTAGGCAGATCACCAAATAATTCCGGCAGTAACCAAGATCCTTGTTGATTGCGCCCTCTATCAGGAATATCAGTTGGCAAGGAATATTTTTCCGGTCGCATCGGGGCGGAAACCCCGGATGTAGTGTAGCATAAATGAAAGAACAATAGCAGATGACGCTAGAAAGAGACTTCTCTCCGCAGAGGGCACAATGCGATGTGTGATCAATTGTTACCCAATTAGGTAAATAAATGGAATGGAAGGGGATATTGGGGGATTCATTTGCTGTTAGCTGAACCGTTAAAACTGGACACAAGGGCAAACCAATGGTGATTAATGTATCTGTATTGATGTTTATAGGACGTGGTTTCGCCTACACGTCCATTGAATACAAGTGAAATGCAAAAAACGAAGACAAATTCTGGAAGACATCGGTGCAGAGATAGAGCGCCGGCCTCTCGTAACAAAGGTCCCGGGTTCGAGTCCTGTGATGAGAGGGTTCTGACTTTGGGATTTTTCCACACAATCGGCGCGAGTACTGGTTAAGTGTCTAGGAAGCTGACATCGAGCATATTATAAGCTGAAAGCTTGTTTCACAATCGATGTAAAATAAATAAGTTTAAACTAATACAAGCGAAATGTTGTGTTTAAAGGGAATCTTCCGCGAAGTTTGGTCTACAAACTGTATATGTTGTTAAAATGATTATGTCAGTTTCGTAAATATGACTTGCAGATATACTTTTAATTCTTTTTTGGTGGGTAGTAGCTGTTTGTCCAAGAAGTTGTGGTTGTACCCGACACAATGTCAAGTCACACCGAAGATAACCAAGGCGTTCGCAGCTGTGGTTACCTGCATTCCTAAAATAGAGTATTCGTTTGTTCAATTGAGACGGATGAGGTTCAAACTCATTTACTTATGTTCCATTGTTTACATATAATAATACATTTCCATATATTCTGACAAGGGGCATGGGTAACCAGACTAGTATGGGAAAATGATAAACAAGTAATTGAAGTTGATATTGGGCTTTTACGGATCTGACATGAGTTGTCATTTCATATAAAGTTTTATTAAACGAGTTCAAGAAATTTGTTATTAAGCGAACCTTTGGCGTGACCTTTCTTGGACGCTTTAAATAAATCTTTATGAAATGACAACGAGTTTTATCGGTCAGAAATAGTCCCAACGTACAATACGTAATAAACTGTTAACTAATCACAAACAATATTTGTATGACCTACAATAATCCCTTACCTCGTCCATCTATCGTGACGTTTGTGTTCTCAGCCAATCGTAAACATTCGCGGATGAATACAACAATTAATATAGTGATTCGGTCATGTTATATTACACACGTTACATATATTAGATTGGATACAAGCATTTTCATGTGATAAATGTATATATGGATCGTACGTTTAATCGTATAAATTTAAACAAAGTGTATTAAAAAGTAACAACAGTCAGAAATCACGAAACGATATATTTGCCTCGTATCAGGCATCAAAGCCGGGTCTTGTTATAACTGGTTTGATTAATCTTGGTTTTATGCCATTTTCAAGAATTATCAGTCATACTATCGCGACCACTTCACCTAACCATGTATTTCCTGGCTTTCTAACACCAGTTCTTCACACAGCAATCTTTCAGAGCAACTGGCTGCTTGTACTCATAAGCTGTTAGCCCATTGTTACAGACGAAAAACGGTAATCGCATTGACTTTTGTCAAACGTCGAAATCGAGCTTGTGTTTGAATTCACAGTCACTGGATTGACATTCCACGTCGTTACTGCCACGTTACGTCCAATACTGTTATAAAACCTAGAGATGCAACATCACATGTTTTAGATACAAATGCTTTTATGTAATGCCAAAAGTAAAATAAGCAACGTTGGACGATTTAGGGCCTTATTGATTCGCTGTAATATGATCATAACAGGGAACATTGGCGTAACGATTAAGGGGGTACAGCTCTAGATTTATGTCACTATTTGCATATAGAGCTATACAAAATTCATTGTATGTAGATACAATACGTAGTTAAGACACAACTTGGCTAGACAGATTTAACATGTAACATGACTTCAATTCGCATATCTCTCAAATCAACAGTAAATATTGTCATCAGATATAGACATTCCTCGTGTGACACAAATCGCCATCTACAGTGTTTTGTTTTATTGGGTTTTTTTTACGCCGCTTTCAATATCAGTTGTTACTCAGAACGCATAAAACATGTTTGAACAACACATACACAATGAAAGATTAATTAGACGCAGTGGGGAATTAGCGTTTTCAGGCTTGACCGGTTAACTGCCGTATTGAATGTTGCAATGAAAAATACATATCGATTATATTAAACTTTGCCCAGGACTCCGCCGTGGCAGAGTAATTATTGTCGAGGATTTGGAAGCGGGAGTACCTGGTTCGATCCCCAGTCGCAGCGGTCATGATGAAGTGCACTTCTGCAAGGCACATTTCCTGGCATAGCAATGGTTTGCTTACTCATGGAGCATGAATAAGGGATATAACGAATAAGTGATAGAACTGAAAACATGTTTAAAACGGCGTAAAACCCTAATAAAACAAAACACAATTGTACTTTGCAAGGTCGCAGGCGTCGTTCGATTCCTCGGTAGCAGACGACTCTTCAAATCGTTTTGAAAATTGGTAAATAAAATGCTTAAAACGACCAATTTCATTCTTTGCGCGCGATTTATCAAAATAATAATCAAATTTCCCAATAGTATATATTTTTTCATTCAGATGATTCTAAAGCAGACGGCTTAAAAATGTGTCGTGTCATTTAAAATAAAAACTAATTAAACAAGTACAAACAGCGCATTCCAGCACTGCAATCTGAAATCGGTGGACCGTTGGCACATACATTATTTATTAGCTTTGTACTGCGAGTGGTACTTTTTCACCTTAGCCGCTTTAACCCTTTCCCTCATATAGACGCTTTTTGACGCTTCTGCAGCAGACGGCTTTTTGAAAACATAGTAATAAAAGAAGAAATTGCACAAAACGTGCAATTTCTCCTTTTTGTCACAATGTTTTCCACTTTTAGTCATAGGTTATCCATTCAATTTTAGAGATTTTCTATTTGTTGACAAAATATGTTCAAAGTCGTCTGCTGCAGAATTGTCGTATGAGGGGAAGGGTTAACATACTATTAGAGCTTTACATGAGTGTGGACAGACATACAGAATAATCTTCGTGACTCGAAGTCGAAGTCAAGAATCCACTGATTTTAACTTCATCTCGACCTAATGATTCATTTTGAATTAAACATTTTCCAAATCTACAGCTGACGTCTATGAAAATATTTAGTCATGAAATATGGAAACTTTCTTTTTTGCCAAAAGGAGAAATTGCTCCTAATAATCAATTTCTCCTTTAGACACAATGTTTTAAAAATTCGGCAGTTGCAGAGGCGTCGAGATGACCTGTATGAGGGTAAGGGGTAAATGGCATTTCGAAGAAACCAGAAACTATAGTGGTAAAATCGAAGACGCTTTGCGTGTTGTGTTTGAATTTTTCATTGACGAGTTTTGATTTGTTTGACTTCATTGCCGTTTTAGAATTCCTATCGATACAAATCATATAGAAATCCAACCTAATCTCGCGTTTTTTTCTGAAATGCGGAGAGATTCCGAAACGATATATTAATGATGAATGGGACATCATGCTCTTAACAAGCCTGGACTTGGTTTGTCCCACGAGACTCCAAATCGCTACACGAGTACAATAGTTTAAACTTATTTATTTTACATCGATTGCGAAACAAGCTTTCGGCTGAAATTAATCAAGCTCGATGCCTGCTTCTTTTGGGAACTTAGGCAGTACTCGCGCCGTTTGTGTGGACAAATCCTAAAGTCAGAACCCGCTCATCATTGGACTCGAACCCGGACCTTTGGTACGAAAGGCCGACGGTCTATCTCTGTACTACATTCTTCCACGACGAGCCGAGCCCCGGTAGCTCAGTCGGTAGCGACGCGGGCTGTCAATCCTGGGGTTGTGAGTTCGAATCCCGGCTCGGCCAACTTTCTTTCCGAGGATTGACAAAAGTCAATGCGACATGCGTCATTCGTCTTCCACCAATGGGCTAAGTCTATGTGGAAAAGCAGCCAGTTGCTTGGGAAGATTGTTGTGTGGAGTACTGGTGTGAGAAAACCAGGAAATGCATGAGTAGGTGAACTGGCCGCCGTGATATAACTGAGAAATTGTTAAAAACGGCGTTAAACCCCAATCAATCAATCAATCAACATTCTTCCACGAGTACAATACGTATCGAAGGAGCATCGCATTCCTTTGCGTGCAGACCATATTAAATACACTACAGATGTGTGTACTCAAGCGTGCACTCCAGGACCAAACATGTATCACTAATCAGTTTGAGTTGGTCCAAAAATAAACAACTCAGTTAATGACACATTTTACAAAACATTTTGCTCATTAAATTATTCATATTGTCCTCGAATAGCTCCGAGTCCCTTAGGACAGGTATGCCAGGTTGACCCTTTCCCTCTTACAATAAATCTACAGCAGACGACTTTTAAAAGACATCTTGGACAAATGTAGAATATCTTTTAAAAGTGATAGTTTAGTTAATTATTAAAATGAGTTGAAAACAGTGTGACTAAATGGTAAACAATTGTCTCGTTTTTAGCAATTTCCTTCATTTGAAACACAGTTTTTTCAAATGTCGTCTGCTGCAGAAGCGTCAGAAATCGTCTGCTAAAATGCTTTTAATCGAGAATCGGCATTTTACCTGTACATTTATAAATCAATAGTTAAGCTGCCTAATGCGAATCGGTCTTAACCATAGCCCACATACAACCAATTTGGAGGAACGACTTTGAAAGCATATAGACAATAATATGAAAACTCTTTAAATGAATGTTTAATTATAAATAAAGTCGAAAATATTGTTGCAAAAAGAGAAATTGCTCATTATGAGCAATGTCTTCGCTTGCTATATAATGTTTTCAAAAGCCGTCTGCAATAAAAGAAAGGGTAAATGCACATCCGAACATAGAAAACCAGGCGAGGCAACTAAGAAAACACATGCATGTGCAGCCCAAATGATTGTCCACCCATACATATAATGTCGTTTGTTTGTTTGTATGGTGTTTAGCGCCACTTTCAACAATTGTTCAGTTACATGTATATCACGACGCTACATGGGTGTCACCAGTACTACTGGTTCATTTAACCTGACACCAGCGATTCAGTCGTAATGTTAACACCACAACCCTGACTAGCGCCAAGTATGGCAGCCAATACTAACAATTTAAGGTGTTTGATATGACATGGCCGGCCTGAGTTGAACTCGTGACCCCCCGCACCCGAGGGTTTTTTCCCATACATATAAACGCGATTGTTTGATCCTTAACATATTTACGTACATTGAAAACTCATACGCGCCTGTGCCTCCGCACAGTCTCACATCAGCCTTAACTATATGTGTACGTGTAGGTTAGTCCAAGGAATATCTTTAGACAAGACAAATATAGAACTGTAAAACTCATTCGTTTACGTTAATTTACCTGTGTTATTATGATCCCATTACGGAGAGTCAAAACGAGGCACACATTGCCAAACGAGGCCCATTTACATGTACAATGGTGATATGTAAGTATTTCTAATATCTGTGTGGGATGTCTGATGTCGAACAAGACACCTTGTTTTATTGACGCGGCTTCGTTCCTGGTATTATAGATTTATAATGTAATAACAGGCGCATCAACCGATCTGACAGTTTGATTATCGTACGCGTAAAGTGTCGTTTTGTTAACCTTTTCCCACATACAACACATTTTCAGAAAATGACTTTTAAATGTTAAAGCATTGCGTCAAAAGGAGAAATTGTTCATCACGAGCAATAAGTCCTTATTTTGTCACAATATTTTCAAAAGTCCTCTACAAGTTGAAACAAAATATCAGTATCTGAACAGTGTATAAAATCAAGTAACTTGAACACAACAATACGTATTATGGTAAATACAAACATGAAATGAAACAGTTACAATGTCATATATGAATCAAAGATGAGGAAAATATGTGTTGCAAGTCAGATTTTAAGAAATCGAAGGAGGAGGGAACATAACAGGAGAACAATTTTCCTGATCATACAATTTCATTTAACTTTGTATGCATCTTTAAATACCGGGCTTTATCATGAATCCTAGATATTCACATGCCTTCAATGCAATTTCGAAGATTTTCAATTGAGCATCTGAATATCAATCGCGGGTTCAATCCCTGGCCGGATATACCTAAAACCTTAACACTGTAGTAATGTCTTTACATCATTGGCAGCATTCAAGAGTATGTGGTTATCATTAGGAGGACGGACTCGTTGGTGTCATGAAACAAGTACCAGTATTTTTGTAACCGAGGAAACGTCATGATATAAATTAGTTTTGTTTTAAATCGGCGTAAAATACCATGCAAACAAAATGCAACCATGTCGATATACGCCGCTTAAGCTAACTCATGCGCTGTCAAAGGCAATTAAAGGCTTTTGTAAACAATGCAGATTCAGGTGAGGCAGCTCGTAACGAGCTGTCTCTCCTGAAATCTGCATTGTTTCCAAATTAAGACATTAAATTTAACCAAATGTCATGTTAAAAGGAAAATGGAGTGGTTCAATTTTGAACATTGAACAGTCGACTTTGTAAAAGGGTTAAGGAGACTGTAAAGCAGCTTCTTCTCATTTGGCATCAGGTAAAGTTATATTGGAGATAAACCAAAACATATTTAAAACTTTATTCCGGCACGACATTAAAAGGCTCAATGTGGCGAGGATGTGAATACAATTACGGGAACAAAAAGACCGCAAACAATGGTATCTATTTAAACAAAAAAACACATCTGTTCGTGCAGCTATGTAGCGCCAATACAAAGTATAGGAAGCCACATCTGAACCACTTGTTACGTAAAGCCGGGCATTGTTTCTGAGAAAAGCCGGTAGAGAAACCTTTCAAGTTTGTTATCCATAATGAATTCTAGGACAATGTTCTTAAACCTAGTTTCTTAACTCTTTCAGCGCCGAATTGTTAAAGTAGACTCTTCCCTTCTCAAAATCGGGCTTCTCCATTTCTCAGGTAATAACAGTGTTGGACTGTTTTGATAACTAAAAGGCAAACAATGCTGCTTTCAGGTGAGACAGCTCTTTACGAGCTGACTCAACTGAAACTGTATTGTTTGCAAAAACCTCAAGATTGCCTTTGGCGCTGAAAGAGTTTATAGGGACACTGATCCACTGGGAATCTAATTCGCGGTACATGTATATGTTTTAGCGAAGATAATGACAGCATCTGCCCTGTGTTCCATAGTCACCAAACCCAAAACCTGTTTTGCGAAACCTATATAGGTTTCGTCGATAATCCGTGCATTAGTCGGTAAACCAGACCTGTTTGACGGGAGTACAGGCATAATACAGGTAGGTTTCGTTCCGCTCCATAGACAAAACGTGTTTACGTTGTGTTTACTATGGAACACAGGGCAGGGGTGCATTCAGAGTCGCGTAACACACTATGTGTTTGTAAAAAGCTGTAATTTGATTGGATGATTCAAGTTTTATAATGCGCGAGTGTGCTAAGACAATCTAAATACGCCCCTGGTGCAGGCATAGTGCGTTAAAACGCGTACATAGGCTCGTGCTGTATATATACGTGTACATAAGCTCGTGCTGTGTATATACGCGCACATAAGCTCGTGCTGTGTATATACGCGTACATAAGCTCGTGTTGTATACTTGTGCTTGCATTATTATCTCGTGTTGTATGTTTATACGTATATTAGATCGTGTTCTGTATATACGCGTACATAAGCTCGTGCTATATATATACGCGTACATAAGCTCGTGTTATGTATACACGCGGACATAAGATCGTGTTGCGTGTATAAGTGTACATAAGCTCGTGTTGTGTATACACGCGGACATAAGATCGTGTTGCGTGTATACGTGTACATAAGCTCGTGTTGTGTATACACGCGGACATAAGATCGTGTTGTGTATACACGCGGACATAAGATCGTGTTGCGTGTATACGTGTACATAAGCTCGTGTTGTGTATACACGCGGACATAAGATCGTGTTGTGTATACACGCGGACATAAGATCGTGTTGTGTATACACGCGGACATAAGCTCGTGTTGTGTATACACGCGGACATAAGATCGTGTTGTGTATACACGCGGACATAAGATCGTGTTGTGTATACACGCGGACATAAGATCGTGTTGCGTGTATACGTGTACATAAGCTCGTGTTGTGTATACACGCGGACATAAGATCGTGTTGTGTATACACGCGGACATAAGATCGTGTTGTGTATACACGCGGACATAAGCTCGTGTTGTGTATACACGCGGACATAAGCTCGTGTTGTGTATACACGCGGACATAAGCTCGTGTTGTGTATACACGCGGACATAAGCTCGTGTTGTGTATACACGCGGACATAAGCTCGTGTTGTGTATATACGCGTACATCAGCTTGTCTGAGTCATCAATATTTGCGGAGACAAAATTACCAATTTCAGCATGACACCACCCTGAACAAATGGGTAAAACTGCCATAACAAGATATGGAATTGGGCATTAAGGCTCAGCCAGAACCACATTTATTAAATGCTGACAAACATCAAGAAATGAAAATTACATTGCAAAGGCATTATGCCGTAGAAATGATCATTTTTTTTTACCCCATTCCATCTCAATCGTTAATTAAATAGGATTTGCCATGCGAGATTATAAAACGAGAAGCCATCCAAAGTTTAACTGTAAATTTAATACCACCGATCACTATAAATAAAGACGGGGTGAATCATGCTTTCACTCATTATGACTATGTTGTGGGTACTCGTCAGAATCAATCGTGTCTGAAAGAACATTAAACTGTGTACCCAAGACATTGCGTGTATTGGTAAAAAAAGGTGTATACCTAATTCCATTCTGAATCTCTAAAACAGAGCTTGTCCAGCTTGGCATTTGATTTACATATTGGTGTTTTTTCGCCGCTTTTGCCGCTTTCAACAATATTACATTTATTTCCTAGGTAATATACCAGTACTACTGGTCCATTAATCCTAACACCAGCTAGTCAATCGTGATGCTAACCCCTTAACCCTGATCGCCAAGGAGGGCAGCATTTAATACCATCGTTAAAGTCTTTTGGTACGACCCGGCCGCGGATCGTCCCGAGGTGGACGCTCTACCTCTACACAACCAAGGTGTTGGCTTTGCATTTTAAGAAGTCCTTGGCAACTTCTTTATATATATCAAGATACTACTATTGAGTTGAGCAGCTAACTGTGTAGAGCCTGGTCAGATGGCCCAGATGCGACGGCTGGCCTGACTCTGCACTGGTTATATAACAAAGGACTAGATAAGGCGGAGTGAACTGGTCCTTTCCCATCCATATCTCCCTTATGATTTCATTAAGAGACGATTCTTTTGAGTACCCACAACATAGGTTTTAAGGGTCAAATGAGAATGTGGGGGATGTGAAACAATCTTTTATCTGGAGCTCTGAATGACATAACATTGGTTCCAGCCGTAGTATGTAACATTCTCTCTGTAACCGGAGCCCGTATAACCTGATATGTTCATAACAGCTGGAACCTCTATCCGCTTTGTAGCGAAGTTTCGTTCGTTCAAATACTGCATGATATTTAATGTATTGCGAAGATATAAAGGATGTCATTACGCAATCAGCGCTTCTGCTATCTCCGATCGCTTGTATTTTCCAAGAAAAATATCAGCCGAGATAACTTGCATGGCTTTTGACATGCTTTGGGAAAATGCGTTTGAGGCTTGTGTCTGTTTTCTTGATTATCCCTGGCGCAAGTTTGCCGAAAAATGTTTACAGTGATGCATCAGGGGAATTTTTACTCGACCGAAATAAACCGAGTGATTTCCATATTTTATTGTATTTTTATATAAGTCTCAGAGGGCCAAAAAAAATGTTGCCCATTTGAAAAAGTGTCGAATTGAAGGAGCCAGATTATTCACTGTATCAGTACAAATTGAAATAAATGTAAAGGTTCCGATGAACATCAGATTATACTACACGATTTGCTCTCATATCCTACCCCACTCTGTGTCATGTCAAAATGTGATTAAGTGATATATTATTTCACCACTACGCGGTTTATTTGAGGGTGGGTGGGGGGGTGGGGGAGGTGGGGGGGGGGGGGGGGGTGGGGGAGGTGGGAGGGGGGTGGGGCGGTGGGGGAGGTGGGAGGGGGGGGGGGTGGGGCGCTGTGCGACAAACAATCTTAGCGTAATTATTACTCATGTGGAAAAGACACGCCAGCGTATCCAGTGGAAAGAAATTTCTTGGAAATGTCTCTGAGAAGAGTGCAGAGCCAGCTAAGAATGTGTTGAGCTGGGTCTATACTGGAAGTAAATGTCGTTTGTCGAGCTCTAGATAAGTAGAGTTAGCTCAGATTCTAACTGCCTTACGGAGTACCGCTCATATATAACACACCGCCTCGGTTGGGTTGTAGGTAGAGCGTCCGTCTCGGTGCGGGGACATCGCGGGTTCGATGCCCGGGCCGTTTATCAATCTCATTAATCTTAGCTCTTTCAGCGCCGAATTGTTTAAAGTAGACTATTTCAAGTAGAAAGGCGGGCGTCTCTATTTCTCATATAATAAGAGTATTGGCATATTTTGATAACTTAAAGACAAACAATGCTGATTTCAGGTGAGACAGCTCGTAACAAGCTGTCTCACCTGAATCTGCATTGTTTGCAAAAATGTCAATATTGCCTTTGGCGCTGAAAGAGTTAAAATAAGCACAAACACTTAATATTAGTTAAACATATTATTGTTTAGAATCGTTTGCTTATTTATGTATTGGAGTTTTACGCCGCTTTCAACATTATTTCAGTTATATCACGGCGACAGTTCGCTTATTCATGATCCCTGGGTAAACAAACCAGTACTAGGCTAGCAAATGTGCCTTGCCATAAGGGCACTCCACCAGGTGCCGCGACTGGGGATCGAATCCAGGACACCCGGTTTCGAAAACCCCGACGCTAACCACAGCGGATTCCTATCGTTTGCTTATAAAACATATGATCAGGAAAGAGTGCTTACCAAAAGCAATTAATCCTTATACGACATCATTTCCATATTATCGTCTGCTGCAAGGTGTCCAATGACGTCTGTACCCTATAATGTGTATACGAATCTCGTCTGTAAGCGGGGGATTGTGTATTAACATAAACGCAGGCACGTATTAAGTTATGATGTAATACCACAATACCAATAAATATATGAGAACATTTGCTTCGTGTCTTCTATGCAGTAAATATCAATGGTCTGCCATTAATCAAGGCCTAAACAAAGTGATTTATTGTTACATTCTTAATCTGTCAAATAAAGAAGCATTATTCTTCTCGTCTAAAATCACTGCCAAACGATATCCATAGCTCATAATGTCGGTGGACATTAACCCCTGACATACCATAAATCACACAGACAAATAGTGTATCAGTGTACAACCTTTCACACATACAACAGTTCTGCAGACGACTTTGAAACATATATAGAACACATTTCGAAAATCTCTATAACATGAACATCTATATGTTGTGTAGAGTTGAGTTAATAGTTGCAATATTAGCATTATCTCCTTTTGCTGTAATATTATCAAACAGCGACTATTGTAGTTGCTATAAAGTGCTTCCTGCATGTGGGAAAGGGTTAACACGTAACACAAGTATCACGTCATTGATATATTGTGTTGGTGTTGCGTCATCTTTAAACGTGTTCAGCATGGGTATGACCGTTACGTCATAACAGGAACGCATAGGATCGGTGTTTTGTCTCACCGGAGTAATAATTGTTTCTTTCGCTCTTAACCCCTTACTTTTCCCACATACAACACATTTGAAGCAGACTATTTTGAAAAACAACAACAACATCTTCTTACAAAAGGTAAATATCTACTCAAATACAACGTTACTTATTGAACGTAATGTAAAACATTGTGGCTAAAGAAGAAATCACTTATGCAAACACCGACCTTCGAAGGTAATGCCATAACAGATATTAACGATAACATTACATACTTGTATTATCAGTGTTTGTTCATATCCATTCCCGAGAGACTTTAACAATGTCTGCGGGACTAGCTAGCGAATAGGGAAGATCATTGTCTGACTACGCGAAAGCGCAGGCTGATCTGGTACCTTTCTACCTGGTCATCAAAACCCGAATGTCGATTTTCGCGTATCGTTTCTCATTTATCGTATGTACATGGTGCTTTACGCCCCTTTCAACATTAATTAAGTCATATCTCAACGTTTAATGACTAGTACGCATGGCAAGCCTTTCCCAACACCATCGCACAATTGGTAAGACTATCCCAACAACCGCGAGCGTCAAGGAAAGAATCCATTAGTATCGATATAAAAATTTTGCTCTGTCCTGATCGCAAAACCCCAAGGGTATATTTTCAAATAACGCAAAAACTGAAATTCAGTAAAATTAACGTTCATCGAAAGCCAGCAAGAATCTTAACGTTTCGCATATGAATTAACGGCCACTTTTTCTTTGACGCGATACTTTCATCGCGCAACAAAAGTTGTACAATGCTTAATGTATTGCATTTGCTGGGGATTCCCAGACTGTTTAGAAACAACAATTGTCATTCTGACGCTTTAAGTCCATCATGCTATTCAAAGCTTTTAGTGATTGGTGCTTTCATTTTTCATCAGAATTTGTACGATTCGACGTCCGGTTTATAGTTCATATAGACTGATTTCTTTTCCTTGTTTACACTTTGGTTACGTGAATTAATCTTTGTGATGGTAATATTTAGATTCGTTCTTTGGACTCAGCTACATCGGTAATGAAAATTATATAAATCTACAATTGATACAACCGGTAAACAAGAGCGCCGGGGGAGCGAACGACATCGCTCGTCCGTTTTTTCTTAGTCGAAAAAGAGGCATAACTGAATAATCATTAAAGCCAGAGAATTGGTATAGACATGCGAATTGTTTCTAGGAACATGACATTGTGTACCTTGTTTCATTTGGCAATTTTGAACGTTTTTTCAGTTATAGGCAAGGTAAAACTTTGTGTATGATGCAACTTGTAAAAAAGAGCGGCAAGCAGTGAACGCCAACGCTCGTCCATTTTTTCTAAGTCCAAAAAGGGACATAACTGAATTATTAAAGCCAGAGTTATTTAACTTGGTATAAACATGCGTATTGTTTCTAGGAACATGTGAACCAAGTTTCATTTGAATATATGTCACTCTTTTTGTGTCACGAGGTAAGGTTTGCGTTTTGTGACGACGACGCAGACGACGCAGCCGACGCATATGACGTAGAGGACGACGATGTCAAGCTTTTCATTCGAAAAGTAGACGAGCTAAAAATACATTAAAAACTGGGAACATGTAAATACAGTTTGCATTCTGTTAATGTTTGTCAGACTAAATCATTTTGATTTTACGTTATATCTTACAGTTTCCGAAAAATCATGCCAGTGATACAAACCATATATACCAAACAGCGCCGAAGCAGTTCTGACTGATCAAATTGCTGCTACTCTGTTTTTAAAAAGACAATCGAAGCGTCTCTACCTGAATCCTATATATAAGGGTTATCTCCAGTATCTATTCCTAACAATTTTGTAGTCGATGATTTGATTGGCTGACGCAAAGGTCAACCGTAGACGACCTGTAATAGGCAATCACCATATCTATTACGAGATTTCACTACTGCAACGAAGAGTTTAGGTCTGCTTTCAATGAGATTGAAATACAAGGGAGACTTTCCTGGGATCAGAGCTCTAGATAAGGGGCATTTCGCATGTTCTTACATCCTTATTTGACACTCTAACCCTATGATGTGGGTACTCAAAATAATCTTTGGTTGGATAATAAGAGAGATATTGTAGGGAAAAGAGCTGAAAACTCCTTCTTATCTGGACCTCTGTCGGATATACCTAATTTGGTTTCTTCTTATATATTATCAGGCAACTTAATTGGAAATATCTTGTAAGAATGCATAACAATCCATCTCTTCGTTATTTCTTCAGATTTCATTCGAAATTTGTTGATTAAGCAATAATTGTTCGGCGTTCGAAACTTTCTAAAAACTAAGAATTGGGGTTTGATGTCCGGTCTTTAGGAGCCTCCGAGATGCATTATAATTATTGCTTCTGTCGGATTCTTTATATCTCATGGTGCGAGGTATTGTTATTGGTTTGTGGTGTACATGACATGCGATTGTCTTGGAAATTAAATGTTATGGATGCATGCTAGTTTGTCTACGAATTACCCGAAGGTGTCCTATATCAAGTTCGGAGTGTTCGCTACTGAATCGAGTTTTAGGTCTGTCTTTCATAAAATTATGTTATTTATGTACGGTCTCGAATGTTTTCCTTGTATTATGAATGATGCTGTATATCCGAGAGTCCAATATTTATGTATAGCTTAAATATATATATATATATATGTAGGAAGTCCTACTGCACTATAAACTCGAGCCCCATCCAGCTGGTGATTTTAAAGCGTATTGTTGCATCTGCGAACGGTGAAGACTTAGATGAGCCTGCTTATAAGTACAGTCATCAGAGTCTTAATAATTCATTCGCGTACGTGACGTATACACTCAGGTGTAGCATTGATTGATTGATTGATTGGGGTTTAACGCCGTTTTTAACAATTTCTCAGCCATATCACGGCGGCCAGTTCACCTACGCATATGTTTCCTGGTTTTCGCACACCAGTACTTCACACAACAATTCTTCAAGCAACCAGGTGTAGCAACTACTGGGTAACAGTTACTACACGTGTAGTCCCGCGGGTTTTGCTACAAATAGTTCCCGTTTTGGCGGTATCGGTGTTATCCTGGATCATTTATAAAACATCATTTGAGCCGTCCCGCGAGAAAACCAACGTTATGGACTCTGCGTGAAGCATCGACCCGGATCAGCCTAATCATGCCGCGCAGGCTAACCTGAACAGACACCTTTCGCGAACTGTAGATTTTCTGTTTCAATAATCATTACTTTATACCTCCATCCCCCGAGACAGAATGTGTCGACCCGGATTAGCCTGCGCGGACTGGGCATGATGATCTGGGTCGATACATAATGTTGGTTTTGTCGTGGAACGGCTCATTTATAAATAAAACATGCGTTTCATCGGTGAACGTTGTCCAGAATTGGGGGTTATTGTTTCCGAAGTCGAATTGTACGAATCACGGAATGTAACAGGAATGCAAGTCATAAATACGTAAATGATGTCAATACACGAGATGTGCCGAACATGTCCCCCGGAGCCATGTATTCTGCATACTATAAGACTCGAGAGTAATTAATCCCGATAATGTCCTTAGAAGTGGCGGATTGTCAGTACTTAGCTTCTCCCCCAAATTATTGACTTTCTACAGAGATGTTCCCAATCTGTGGATACCATCGTCTAAAGTAACTGTTATATGTTGCCATTATATAGATCCATACGACCTTCCTCTACATATGAGCCGGTCCCGCGAGAAAACCAACATTGTGGGCTCTGCGTAAAGTATCGACCCGGATCAGCCTAAGCATACCGCGCAGACTAACTTGGACAGATACTTTTCGCCTCCTGTGGATTTTCTGTTTAAGTAATCATAACTCTATACCTCTATCCCCCTGAGACGAAATGTGTCGGTCCGGATCAGTCTGCGCGGACTGCGCAGGCTGATCTGGGTCGATACATTACGCAGATACCATAACGTTGGTTTTCTCGCGGGACGGCTCATATGCATCGGTCTCAGTCTTATAAATACTTGTGGTACTGGTAAAGGCCACACGAATTGATGAAATAACTGAAATACTACCGACAAAAAACGGTTTAAAAAACACCATAAAAACTACATCAACCATTTTTCATTTAACAAGTGCAGTAAAATACTTAAAATGTCGATCTTCGAATATTGACATTTCAGAAATCCCTTGCTTTTATTCTATGATTGAAGGGGCGAGTTCTGACTCGTACATTTCAAAACAACGGTTCTATTTGAATTGTTTCTTAGACTTTTAAACTATTCAAAACGATACCGAACTGACTGTACTTTAATAAATGTGTATGGATAGTTATTTGTTGAGAGCTGAAATGCGCACGCATAGTTAAAATGTGTTAGCCAAACCATGTACGCATTCAGTTTGTCCTAACACGCAAAGCACTCCGGCATGTGCCAGCCGATTCAATTAATTAAATTACAGCTTTTTGTCTAGCGCTTGCTGGGTACTCAGCCAACAGTTTAGGGTTAGGTCAGACGGCGCAGATGCACAAGCTGGCCTATCTCGATATTGTCGTCACAGGTTTCACAAAATCTGTATCAGCAGGCAAAGGGTCAAATGTTAAAATGTTATGTTATTTTTTTCCAGTGTGACTTGCAATTAAAGTATACATAAATCATGAGATTATCTCAATAGTTTGTCTGCTGTTTTATGAGGTGTCCATTGGGGGTCATAATTGTGTCTATGTAACTATTTAATTTGTTTAACTCCTGAGAATGAAAGAAAACAGATATTTCACTATTTTGTCTGCAGACAGTATTAAATAATGTTCTAGAACTTACGTGTTAGTATCCTTTCTTCGATTCAGTATTGGTGTGTTGTTTTTGGTAAGTTTAGCGAACCAAGTGTGCCGGTATACATGTATATGGCAGATATCGGATCACCTTCTCATGATAAAACTAACGTAGTCCCATTTTGCATCTTAACAAAAATAAATGGCTTTAACAATTTCTCTCATACAACACGTCTACAGCAGACAGCTTTGAGAATGAATAGGTAAAATATGGAAATCTCTACAAAAGAGATCATAATTATTGAATGGTGAGATTTTTTGTTTGATGAATGGCTCCTTTTCACCACATTATTTGCAAAACTCGTCTGCAGCAGATGTGTCAAATTGCGTCTGCACGTAGGAGGGAAATATACGTTGATACTATACTTGAACCAAGGGTTTCTGTTGTTGTTGGTTGGCGTTCTTTACCCTCGCGCTCGGCATTAATGTTATTTGGCGAGCAAGCCACCAAGTGTTTCATTCTTGGTTGCACTATTTAAGTAAATGGGCATGAACTGCCGACGACTCTAAAAGTAAAAGGAGCATAACACACACTGCTCTAATTGTAACATGCCATGACACGAGGCTCTTCAACGTGACATAAAAGCTCCAAAAGCAAAGGGACTTGAATGTACGGCTCTTAAAGTAAATACACATCCCATAAGGTTTTAAAACTAAAGGTAAACAACGCCAACCAACAACAACAACAGAAACCCTTGGTTCAAGTATAGTATCAACGTATATTTCCCTCCTACGTGCAGACGCAATTTGACACATCTGCTGCAGACGAGTACGTGGCATAAGGTTCTAAACGTTAAGGGACACCGGATGATGGATTGAATTTCTAATTGATGGCGATATTTCTGTAAAGTGCGGCTCTAATGAGCAAGAAGACGGGTCATAAATGTTTGAAGATGCGACCTGTTCAAGTTTGTCGTTTGATTGAGCACCCTCTTCCATTATCAGTCCGGAAATTCATCGCAATTATTGTCCTCTTTTGGAATTGTCAATTTTTTTCTTAAAAAAGTTTAGGAAATATTTTTATGACAATTTGACTTATTGCTTGGTTGTCTGGTCTCAGTGTTGCTCCTTATTGTGTTGATTTATGTGTGTATTCATATATGCTCTATGTGTATATGTGGCTATTTATGTCATGATTAAATTTGTTCACTGATTGATTGGTGCTTTAAGCCGTTTTTAACAGTTCTTCAGTCATATCACGTTGGCCAGTTTAGAAAAGCAGCAGTTGCTTGGAAAGATTGTTGTGTGTAGTACTATTGTGAGAAAGCCAGGAAATATTATGGACACACTTATAGAGGATCTCTTAAGGGGAAATGGCCGCCGTCGTTATTTTACTGAACAATAATTACAAACGGCGTCAAACCCCAATCAATCAATCAATCAATCAATCAATCAATCAATAAAACAAATTCCTTCACGGCATAGCTTCACTTTCCTGCGCGAGTTTAGGATATCAGTTCTCCGCGGATCTGTCAGAGTAAGTATACCAAATTTACTTAGTACGAATACTCATTTATTACTTAGACACATTACTGCCAGAGGATATTGCAACATTTGTTAAACAGGTTTTCACTTTAAGTGTCATATTAAATGAACAGCTAACAAGTTCACTGGATCTTTCAATGGTTTGCGTTATTGCAAAAACGACATAAACCCATCTGTACTTATACTTAACGGTTTATTTTACAAAAATAGTTTCAGTATTTTGACTGCATTTACGGATAAACCCTTTTCCCCCCTGTGCGCGACTTGACACACATCATTTACTATTTGCCATAATGTTCGATTGTTGGTCTAGATTAACGAACAACGTATACCAAGAGTTGTCCGCTCATTCCTGCAGTAAAATCTTGGTCAACATTGATCGCCACGCATTTATTCCCTTTTTAGTCAAAACTTGTCCATGTATAGACATGCCTCGATAGCCTAGTGGTTAAGGTGTCGAGGCTTCGTAGTGGCTTGGCTGGTGTGATCGGTTGGTGTCCCGTCAGCTAGTTAAATAATGGTTACCGATTGACTACCTGCCTGGTGCCTGACATAAATGACAAGGAATCGGGGAGTAATGATGTTCTAGAGAGAGTTTCTCATAAGCCAAATAGGGGTAACACTATAATAAATAGTATATTTACCTTTGTACGATCCTGTCTAAAATTGAGGATGATGAATACGGCTACAGGGATCGAGCTTAATACAACTGTAATGATGTATTTCTACATTTAAGTTAATACGCAAGTTGCGCTTCGGTATAACCAATCATATGCCATTTACAATGAGTGTGTATCAAGATCAACCTCTCCATTGGCGCATCCATATCTGAATCTACACTTATCGCCAATGAATCACAAACAGTTTTGTTTCAATACGCTACTGACAAAGAGTGTACATTGGAATCGGATAGCATTAATACGTATACGGCACACATCTCACGGTCTGGGGTTTTAATGCATCTGCGAACAGTGAAGACTCAGTGCATCTGCAGGCTTACCGAAGTATTCTCTGTCCGGCTAGATGTTATGTAGTCCTATATATGAGCCGTTCTACGATAAAAACCAACATTGTGGACTCTGCGTTATGTATCGACCAGATCTGCCTGCGCAGGCTACTTCGGACCGACACATTCCTTCTCAGGCGGATATAGTCATAGAATAATGCCTTCTGTAACAATAAAAACACAGGGGGCGAAAAGCGTCTGTCCGAGTTAGCCTGTGTGGCATTCTAAGGCTGATCCGGGTCGATGCTTTACGCATAGTCCACAGCTCATATATTTTCTTACGCAAATAACTAAAACTCAAACCTGATTAGATGAACGCCCGTATATCTTTATATGATTCTGTGACAGAGAGAAATGAGACCCCTTATGCGGTTTAAAAACATGTATCTATCCACACATATGAGACATCCGCTGTTTCAGAATGGTTGGCGTCGGTGATTTAGAACCGGGCGTCACTGGTACGATCCCCAGTCGAGGCGCGACGGTCATGGCGGATTGCACATTTCCTTGCCTAGTACTGGTTTGTTTACCCAGCGATAATGAGTAAGTGAACTGTAGCCGTGATATAACTGAAATAATGTTGAAAACGTCGTAAAACCCCAATATAACAAATATATCCACACATACGGTTGGGTTTCTGGCAGGATGGTTAACATATAATCAATAATAAAATATGTTGCGTTTCAACAAAATAGAATGAAATTAAATCGAACAAGAAAACTTAATTTTGCTCACCTAATGGACGACTCTAATATAAACACATAGCTAACGTGCACCATTTCAATACAAACTACCAGGGATTGGACACAAACATGAAACCTGATTTTAAACCGCGATCACCGGAAATGACAAAATGACGCTTTATGTTTGTTACAAAAGGCATCCATTATTGATGTCGTGTTAGGGGTTAATTATAAAGCTTCACGTAATCGTAAAGTGTGACTTTCTGGAGGGACATTTTATGGCTTTAATAAACCCGATCCTTAATGGGCCATATACTTACCAAGAGAGAGAGAGAGAGAGACAGATATAGACAGACAGAGAGACAGAAATATAGGCAGAATGACGTGAGTGTTTCATGGATATCTTAACTAAACTTGGAAGTATGTACTCAGCGAATCCTAGATCAAAATTCGCATGTGATCATTCTGAATAATGTACACATGGAAATAAATAAGAGACCCCTGTCGGCTAGTATTTTTTTTAGACAGACAGTATTTGACCCACACACCCTATGTTGTTGGTACTCAAAAGAATCGTCTCAATGAGACGATTTTGAGTATCCACAACATAGGGTTTGCTTTAATAATAAGAGAGAGATTGTGGGAAAAAGAGCCGAATACCCCTCCTTATCTGGACCTCTGGTATTCATATAATTTATCTACATGGAAGCATATGGCTTCCATTAAAGTTCTGTTAAATCAGGTTGGCGATATAGAACCATTATGGTCACCTTCTTTCAATCATACTTTATGTTGATAGCAGACGACTTATAATAGCAAGAACGATATTTACAATTTAAATAACAGTGAACTTAGCCATTTTCAAAATCAAACAAAACTGCAGCCGACGACTTTGAAAACAAAACCTTATAGAAGATCTCTTAAAGTGAAACTATAAGTATTTCCCATTGCTGAACATATTGAGCTATTTCTCCCTTTGCGACAATAATTTCAAAGTTCATCTGCTGCAGTCGCGTCAACAGCTTGGAGTTTAAAGGACATTGACATTGCATTCATCTAATGAAAGTGGTTTACCCTTTTGGTGTTTTTATGTATTTGTGTCATTTTGTCAAACAACCGATGGACAAATGAGGGGAAATTCTAATCAAACGCGAGAACAATTTTACTACAGTTCATCAAGAGATATTTCCCAAACAAATAAAACGGCAATAATGTTGTTTACCATCCAGCCTAGTGCCATCTAACGGCCATCAGCCACATGTCACACGCAAACGGACTTTCAGATAGTTCGAGATTAACCCCTTTCCCAACATACAACAAATCTAAAGCAGACGATTTCGAAATAATCTGGTAAGACATACGGCAAACCTCTATTAATAAAAGTTTCAACATTGAATAAGAGTTGAAAAAGTTGTTGCAAAAGGAGAAATTGCTCATGGTGAGCAATTTCTCTTGTTGTCACAATGTTTCCAAGAGTCGTCTGCTGCAGAGACGTCAGAAAGCGTCTGTATGTGGGAAAGGGTAAAACAAATACTTGAATCCAAAAAAGAGAATTTAAATGTAAAATTAAACGGACACAACGTCCGAGAACAATGCTTCCACGAGGGAGACAGTGGCTCAGAGGTGTAGTGTCGGCCTTCTGGTCCAAAGGCTCTTGCTTCGACTCCCTTCATCGCGATCGATCTAAGCAATTGGGACCTCTCAACACACTCGGCGTAAATAGTGGTTGAGATTGCATATCCAGGAAGCAGGCATTAACAGTGATTTATTTATAGAAGTTGCTATAAATTGCTTCACAATCGATTTAAAATTAATAAGCTTAAACTAATCGTGGTTTCATGATTAAAAGACGATCAAATTAAAACCAATATAATACTGTATTCACGCTTCGGCCGATCTGAACCAGTGAAGTCGTGGCAACACATTGAATATTAAAATTCCTGTCTTATGTTAGTGTTCTCTAAAGACGTGTGGCGAACATTAGAGAAGCAATATTCCGAAGCTAACTTACATGGTTTCTTGTAAAATGTAAGGAAACTATTTCTGATGTCTGTCTAGTTCAATAAAAGGAGAACATACCAATTGGCCTCTGTAATTGTATATGGCGACAGACATTTTAA
The DNA here is from genome assembly GCA_031761405.1 of Serripes groenlandicus. Classification (NCBI taxonomy): domain Eukaryota; kingdom Metazoa; phylum Mollusca; class Bivalvia; order Cardiida; family Cardiidae; genus Serripes; species Serripes groenlandicus. The sequence continues at coordinate 76,158,328 of JASEVX010000005.1, forward strand.
CTAAGCCATTTAAGAACGAGCCGCACAAATAACCAACTCGTTTTTGTCATAGTATAACAATAAGTCGCAAACAAGCAGTTTTTCGAGGGTATGATCTATAAACTTTCGAAATACTGAAACAGTACGTTACGGCCAGTGTATCCTAACAGTCTGACCTGAATCTGCACACATTATTCATATAAGGCAGACGTCCAGCTCTTGTTCCCACAATTTTTCTCTTATCATTAACGCGAACCCTATGTTGTGGGTACTCAAAAGAATCGTCTCACTGAGACGATTCTTTTGAGTACTCACAACATAGGGTTAGAGGATCAAATTTAGGATTTTAGAACATACAAAACGCCCCTCATCTAGAGGATAAGGTATCAAGAAAAATCTTCAAATCAGTATACGTTTTGATCCTTAGCATGGATAAGATGTATGTCTTTTCTTTGCACACCTGTAATAATTATTCTACGGCTCGTTTTCATTGATCTCAGTTTTACTAATATTTTAATAAATCAATATCGGCTTTGCGCAAGCGTACACACACGAGCCTAGTTTATGGGTCATGTTGCGAATAGTGAACACCCTGTTGAAGCTGTGTATAAGCAAGGTCTGTTCAGAATCTTCACTGTCCGCCTACATTTAAGGATGTCATAGTCAGAGGAAATTTAACAAGGCAACCAAACTGTTTCTACAACCTCATTGTTATGACAATAAGACGAATTAATGTTAGGCGCGACTGGGGCATGTATTGCGGAATCCATATCTTCGTAAGCATTGTACCACTAAAACATTTCGCGTATAAATAGTTTCGACTGCACTATGTTCAATAACATTTTATTGTAGCCAACGGTAGCCAAACCCACCAATTAAATAACAGCGTTTTCACTTCTGGTGCTACAGTTAAGAAACGTGATGAATATAATTGATACAAAAGGCTGTATTTGGATTAACTCTTTTTGCGTCAAAGACAATAGTGAGGTATTTGCAAACAATACAGATTCAGGCGAGCTGTCTTACCTGAAATCAGCATTGGTTGCCTTTTAGTTATCCAGATATTCCAAAACTCTTATTACACGAAAAACGAAGTCGTCCGATTTTGAAGATGGAAGAGTCTACTTTTTGGAAATTCGTCGCTGAGAGATGGCACGAAAAAAAAAAAAAAAAAAAAATAGAATTCGCCCTAACTGTTATTCTTTATGTTATCCAAGTCAAACCAGGGTAGAAAATGTATCGTTTTTTATCAATAAAGTGAACTTGAGTCGTTTTCAATTGTCCCGATGAAGGGGTTTCCTATTTAAAAATACTTACCCCGTTACTGACAGGGTAGAATTTGCGATGGAAAAAGTATCGAAAACAAGAAAATCTCACCGATTATAGGGGTATGTAATATGTCAGTTATCATATTTTAATGCCCCAAATACAAAAATAACACTTATTTTCTTAAAATTGGAAATATATTCCGACAGTTGGGTATCTGGAGTTCAGTCGCTTTAAGAAAGCTAAGGATATCTATTTGTTTCGGAGGTTGTTTTATGTTATTATTATTACACGTTCAATGTCAAAGAAAGTTTCAAGGAGCCTCAATTCCTGGGAAAACCTTGCAACATAATTACATTGTACAGCAATAAAGATCGATGATCTGATTCAACATGTCAAATTAAAATATATTACCGTACCCAAATACAAGTGCATTTGATTTATAAGAATCGTGTTTTGTTATAAGACGCATATGAGCACAGGACTAGATAAGGAGGAGTAAACTGGTCTTTTCCCATAGATATTTCCTGTATGACTCAACTTAGCCCTATGTTGTTGGTACTCAAAAGAATCGTCTCAGTGAGTCGATTATTTTGAGTACCCACAACATGGGGTTTAAAGGTCAAATAAGGATTTCGCGATTCGAAATACTCGTCTAATCTAGAGCTCTCTATGAGAAACGATTCAAGTTGGCATGGCGATGACCTTCACCTTAAAACAGATATTTACAAATGATTGGATTTCTCTTTTAAATCATAGTTTCCTCTAAGAAATTAATGATAAATTGCTATTATAAAAATTAAAAAATGCATAACTGAAAGATCTAAAAAGAACTGCAATAAAAATACACATGATTTGATGCCTAATTTCAAGAAAATTTACAAAAACTTGAAATTGTATTGAAATGAATTTACACAAATACAAGAAAAGTGGGCTTGTATAGTTCAGATAGCTTTATAATTCACCGTTTTAAATAGTATATCAGTATATAATTTACTGTGTTTTTCTCAATAACCCATAATAATTATGTGGAAAAAATATACAATGTTAATTGACAAAAGATCGTCGTTGTTAATGGAAGCTGAGTAGGCATAGCCGTTAACCCTTTCCCACATATGACAAATTTGCAGCAGACGACTTTGAAGACGTCTGATAAAAAATATGAAAAATTACCACAAATACAAGTAAAACTAATGCATATAGTTGAAAACGTTTTGGCAAAAGGGGAAATTGCTCATTATGATAAATTTCTTCTTTTGCCACAATGTTTTCAAGAGTCATCTGCTGCATATGCGTCAAATTGCGTTTATCAGTGGGATAGGGTTCAGTCGATAACATCGTGTTAGTGCGTCGTAGATAGTGGGTGTTCTAAATCGAAATAAATTGATATGTAACGGTTTTATTCCCAAGTTTGATTCGTTAACAAACGCTCATCCTTTTTGATTAAGTACGTGGAATTTACTGATTGAAGTGTCACTTTGTATCAATCTTCGTTAACTCATTTAATCAGATGAAAGCCAACAGATCGGGGGCTACATACAAATCCATGTACGAATTAATCGCTTCTCACATACACCAAATCAGCACCAAACTACTTAGAAAGACAATCAAATTGTATTGTATTTTATATTTATTTGTTCTTCGTTACCTCACTACTTGTAAAGTTGTAAAAAGTATTGTATCTACTTATAACAAATAAAATTATGCATTCTGTATTCTCTATGAGACCCCAACTGTTAACGAATAACTGAAAAGAGCTGAAAACGTTACGGTAAAAGGAGAAAGTACTCATTGTGAGCAAGTTCTTTTTTTGCCACAATGTTTTTTTTTAAAGTCGTCTGCTACAGATTCGATTGAGTTCGTCTGCAAGTAGGCTAGGGTTGATATCCCCTTGACAACAGTGTTAATACATAGTTCCCAAAACTACAATAATTATCTTCCTTGTCGGCCATTTTGATGGACAAATTACTATATGTTGAATAATGAAATATCAAATATAATTAAATTAAACAATTGCATGTGCAAAATAATTCAATCAAAAAGTCGATATAATCAGATCATACAATGGCATCAACGACATATGATTGTCAACTCAAATTCTTTGGTGTTTTCCTAATAATCACACTTTTTTTAAAAATATTCTCTATTTATGCTCATCCTATTTCCGTATCAACATGGTAGACAAGGGAGATAATAATTGTAGTTGCGGAAAAGGGTTAATTAAATGATGCTTGAAACAAGGTCGGGAACGTTGTCTGTGTTGTCGAGTAACAAGTACATGTATTCCTTCGTGTCTGACTATCTTCATACATTATCAAATGAAACACGTTTCTCATTCTGTAAGGTTATAACCCTGGCTTTCCGATCTCGGATCTTATTGGTATCATTAAATTAGACAAACAACATCGGTAACTTAATATCAAGTTAACAATATTAACAATATTAACATCATTGATAATTATTATTTTCTTACATTAGCTATATTCAAATAACGAGACTCAACACATATCGCTTAAATGATAAAAATGTGTGTTTTCTTTCGTTTGTAAATACTTACTTCCAATAATAAACTAGATTATAGTGGAATATTTCAAACTTGGTCCTTCGATTGTAGGACAGAAGGACCTTTCGAAGCTCATTATTAAGATCAAGATACAAAAATATGTGGCGCCAAACCCATGCCAACATGCATGCTATTTTGACAGCGTTTCTAATTGAATATTGCCTTCTTACCCTCAATGACAACTGGATTATTGTCTCCTTCTGTTGAGTTTCAAACTTGGTCTTCCGATCGAAGGACCTTTTCGAAAGTCGATTAATAAGATCAAGACCACCAAATATGAGGCGCCAAATCCATGCAAAAAAATACGTAGTTTTGACAGCGTTGCTAATTGAATCTGGCCTACTTACACTCAATCACAAACTTGATTATCACTTTCGTCTGTTAGGTTTCAAACTTTATGTTCTGATTTAAAAATCTTTTCGAAGTCCTTAAAAAATGTCAATCTGTTAGAAAGAAGCTTTGACATGGCACGATTCGTTTATTGGCCTGTAATATATACTTGGTACGAAGCAATTACATTGATTAACCCTTTACAACATATAATCAATATGCAGCAGACGATTTTGAAAACAGTTTTAACAACATTTGAGTCACAATATGATATTTCAATACAGCTCCAAATATAGTGATGGCCTCCCGCACAAAAGGTCCGTAATTTGAATCCCGTGATAAGCATGTTCTTCCTTTGAAATGATTACGAATGATTACGACCTACATGAAATAGTAATGGATTTGAGCCACGTTACGTGAAAAGAGGCATTTGTTGCAACTCCTTTAAGGCACTATATAAATATGTATTGGCGTTAGGCTAACAAAGTCACTCATCTTCAATATTGTCAAAAGTAGTAACTTCTAGACAGTGGTGCAGTGGTAGAGCACCGGCCTCGGTTTCGAATAACGTGATGAGCGGGTTCTGCCTTTGGAAATTCTCCACACGAGCGGCGCGAGTACTGATTAAGACATCGAGCGTGATTAATATAAACTGAAAGCTTGTTTCGCAATCGATGTAAAATAAATAAGTTGTAATTAATTTAAACTAAACTAAAGGAAATAAATTGCACATTATGCCCAATTTTCTCTTTTGCCGCGAGGTTTCAAAGGACGTCTTCCACAGTGGTACTAGAAAGCGTCTATATTGGGTACACCTCAATCCGCCTGACACGGCTGTTATATCCTACACTCACCATCTGATACACATTATTATGATCTTTGGGGAGAAGTATATTAGATTACGTAATCTCTAATTGAATTTACTTGGGTAGTTTTTATTACATTTTATTTGTCCGTGAGTTGTGTCCCAGAAAAAACCCCATGTGCTACTAGTGAAAAGTGAAACTGAATATTAAAATAAGAGCGACGCAGGGCGAACGCAAACGCTCGTCTGTTGTTTTTTAAGTCGAAAAAGGAGCATTACTGAATATCTTTTAAAGCCAGAGTTATGTGACTTGGTTTATACTTGCGTATTGTTTCTAGGAACATGTGTACCAAGTTTCAATTCAATATTTGTAACTGTTTTGAGGTAATATTTACAGACGACGACGATGATGCCAATGGAATCACAATAGCCCGACTTACAGACGTGCTGAAAACAAACAATTATGCAACTATACAATATGCGATCTGGTCTAATTAAGAACTGGTTTTAAATCTTCTTGAAAGCCTCAACTGCCTCTTGGCGAAAAGCGCATATCTAGATGCGCCCAATCGAAAACAAAAGTTGAAGATCGTCTCCGCTTGTTGTTACGGTTTTATCGTGTTTCGTGTCTTTTTCGTTCCATTATACAAATCTAAGTCTAAAGTTATTTCCAAAAAATAAGACATTCAAGTTTAAACAATCCATGTGGTATAATATTTATATCGTTCGTCTTTTTTTTTCACGGGTCGGATAATACGAAAGACGTTGAGCATATCAGAAATGTATTGCTGATATACATAACGACTTTAGCGCTGGTGGAATGATGAACGTTCCAGCAGTACTTGCAATTTATCCAAGAAATGCCATGTTATAATTGTGCCAAGCACTATTCAGACTAGCAAATACATTAATATTAATAGGACTAGATAAGGAGTAAACTGGTCCTTTCCCAATAATATTCTCTTTTACGACTCAATGAAACCTTATAGAGACGATTATTTTGAGTACCAACAACATAGGGTTTACGGGTCATAGAAGGATTTAGGGATTCTTTTCCTATCTCGAGGTTTGCTACACTATTTAAATAGTATGCTTGCATTCACATTGTATATGTCATTTGGGAAATCAGCCGCTGAATAAAAGGAAAAGTAGCATTTACACTGTTAAGATCGCGTCTTAAAATTGAGCCATATACTTGGTTATTTTGCATCACAGCTTGCTCACCTTTCTATACCATATGCTTGCTTTAGGTAAGTTATCAGTTCGAAATATCTTGAAACATTCGTGTCACTCAGAACGTTTTATACACTATCCCCTTGACAACAGTGTTAATACATAGTTCCCAGAACTACAGAACTACAATAATTATCTCCCTTGTCGGCCATTTTGAAATATCCGTCACAGATAAAGTATTATAAGTTTGAAGGTATGACACAAAGCTGTACACTGGTTTAAAGGTTCGACGTTTAGTTGTAACGAAGGACTGCGAGTTTCACAAAATGCTGGTGAAAACACCCTGTATATTAGTGATGCCTAGACATAGTACATGTACGTTGGTCAAGAAGATTGGTTCTTGAAGATCACATCACTCTCTTTTGTTTCGCAACCCGGTCTGTTACATCAGACGCTTATCGATTAACTTCTCGACATAATCGATTTACCTGACGCTCACATAAACTTGTGGTACAATGAGCTTGGGATTGAGTTTGTAATCTTTGACCAACTAAACTTTTATCAAATTAAAGCATTAGGCAAAGTATGAAGAAATTTCGATAATGGTTGCACTATCAACAAAAGATCTTAATTATAAATAAGGCATGTTCTACAAACTGTTGTTAACTCTTTCAGCGCCAAAGGCAATATTGAGATCTTTGCAAACAATACAGTTTCAGTTGAGTCAGCTTGTAACGAGCTGTCTCACCTGAAAGAAGCATTGTTTGCCTTTTAGTTATCAAAATAGTCCAACACTGTTATTACCTGAGAAATGGAGAAGCAGGATTTTGAGAAGGGAAGAGTCTACTTTACTAATTCGGAGCTGAAACAGTTAAGAGATATTATTGACAAGCACTCATTTTCCCATTTAGTTTAGTAAAGTTGTCATGTCGCACCTCATTGGTCCCTTGGGATTTTGTTCTTGTTTTTATACAAGTAATGAAAGTAAACGTTCCATGTAAACAAAACTTCCGTAGTGTAACACGTGTAGTTATTAATCTGCCTGTGCATTCATGCTAAAGATTCAAAGGTGTACTTTTTAATGTAGTATTTTGAAACATTCTAGGACAAATTGTCGTACAGTGCGAAGCCAGATCAGTGAGAACTGCGACAGACCTAGCTCTCCCCCAAGCGGCTTCCGTGATTTCAGATTTCTTCTGATTTCAGATTTCTTCTGACCGAGACTTGATTTTATGCTCGGCCTATAATTATGTGTGGATACACACTACGCATGGTCTTGGGGCTTTCTTTTACTTGGAATGTCGTAGGACATATTCATTATATATCAAGATGCACCAATCTTGATATATAATGAATATGTCCTACGACTATCCATTGTTAACTATATGCATTTATAAGTAGACCCTTATATACATAATGAGTTTAAAAGAGATATTCCACGTAATAGAAAAACCCCAAGACCATGTGTAGTGGGTATCCACACATAATTATAGGCCGAGCATAAAATCCAGTCTCGGTCAGAAGAAATATGATGGTCTAATACGACGTAATGGGTCATAATGACCGGTTTAGAAACATCTCACCTCGGTATAGTTTGGTAAACAGACCGCGTCTTGTTCGGGAAAAATAATATTGACAATAAAACGGACGGTGGAAAGTGATATGAGATCGATTACATTAAAAGCCAATCAGCAACCGTCCGTTTAACTGTGGAATATCTCTTTCAGTACCAATGATGGCATTTTTCAGGTGGCTGTAAACAATACAGATTCATGGGAATCAGCTCGTAACGAACTAGCTGACATAAATAACCTTTGATTGCCTTTTATATCCCAAAAACTCGTATTATATGAGAAATGGAGTCGACCAATTTTGAACATGGAAGATTATTCGACGCTGAACGAGATAAACAACAAATCAGATATATGTGTGTAATATGGATGAAACGCTTGAAGCTCGCTGAATGAAACTCGACCATTGAGGGGATTTCAAATACAGTCGACGTATGTGCAAGTAATTACTACAATTCGAAAGGTGCTTCTAGGAAGCTATTTTGTGACTAAATACCGAACGGTTAAGATCCTTGTCGGATTGCACGTATAGTTGCTGACTAATCAGTTTATTCGCTGGATGTGCAGCCAAAGGCCGTTTAGCTTTTTAATGTCGCTAATTGTATTGCGGTGTGATTACATCCAATAGAAGGTCAAGAGCGGTTTCCCACTGGTAACATGAAATGATTATTCTTTGTGTCGATTGTGTAAACATCCAATGTCATCAGTGCAATTTTACTTAATTTGGAGTCTCATTTAGACATGCATGTGAGTGTAACAATTAATTTAGCCCATCGAAAATAGTTTTGATTTGTTTTGAGTCGAAAAGAATTATGCACAAACTTCAAATGAAGAAGTTCGAATTAATTCCGATGAGCTGTCAAACAGTATCCTATAGATGTATCATAACAATGAAAGCGAAATTTCTTTACAATGAAAAGAATACAAGCTTTACCTGGGTAAACAAACCGGTACTGGACAAGGAAAAGTGCCTTGCCGCGACACGGCGCTCATTATGGAGTGCGCATGGGCAAAGCACATTTCTTTGTCCAGTACTGGTTTATTTACCCAGGTCTCATTAATAAGTGAACTGTGGCCATGATGTAACTGAAATAATATTTAAAACTACGTATACTCCCAATTAATAAAAAGTAAACGTTTTGTGATAAAAACCTATAATAAATAGTTACAAATGTAACACCAATACTATCTGATCCTAGAGATCACATTTCACCAGAGGTGTTTTGACAGCTCAGTGTCTAATTGACACACAGAATAGAAACAGGTCTAACGAAATGCGGGTATGGGACATTTCATCAAGGATCTGTGTATTGATTACACATCACTTGTGGTTGGTCTTCTTTGAGCATTACTGGCACAATGACGTTCCTTCTAAGAAGAATGGAATCTGATCATTTCATAAGACATACTGACATTTAATGACCCGTTTAGTCGCCATTATATTCCGTCTTTGCGGTCGCTTTTACCGTATGCCGTTCATTAAAAGGAAAGCATATAGACAAGAGCAGACCCAGCACGAGGATATTTGATTCATTGAGTTTGCCATCAGACAAAAGATTACCGTCTTTTGGCAGGGGTTACCAAGGGTGAGCGGATATATTAGTGTTGTATGTGACTCAAGAAGTCTGTTGTGAAAATTATATTTCTAAATTCGTAATAAACGTTTCTCCTGTGAGAGTTTGCCATCCGACAAAAGGTTGCCGTCTTTTTGCAGGGGTTACCAAGAGTGAGTGTCTATATAAGTGTTATAAGGGACTGAAGAAGTCTTTTGTGAAAATTATATTTCTAAATTCGTAATGGACGTTTCTCCTGTGAGAGTTTGCCAACAGACAAAAGGTTACCGTCTTTTGGCAGGGGTTACCAAGAGTGAGTGTGTATATAAGTGTTTTACGGGACTCAAGAATTGTGCAAAGTCTCTTGTGTTAAACACATTTTTGAATTTGTAATGGACTTTTCTCCTGTGTGAGTTCCTGTTCGTCGTCAGTCTTTCTGTATATTGTGTCAATTTACTGTTCAAGTAGATAGGCTTTTTACAGTTAAAGTTAAACGTTAAAACAAAGGAAACCTATTTAATGAACATGTAGGAAACAATATTGAATTGTGGTAATAGAGGCAAGTTTATCACTTGCTTTTAAATTTCGCCGTTATGATTTGCTGTTTATTCTGTTATTACAGCAGGAAGCTTTAAACGGATTTTAAAATTGACGGATGACTCTCCCTTTCTTTGTATTGCAATGAATACACTGATCAAATAAACGTGAATGATACGTCCGACAAATAAAATGATAAATGCAATCGGGGGACAAAGTCCAAAACAGTTTATTTTACTAACGAAAACCAGTCAAAATATACATGATAATCAACCAACAAAGGCCAAAGGTGTTTTGTTTTTATTATTGGTTTTGCAAAAATCGGACAACGCAAAAATCATATACTTGTTTAGGAGGACTTTTCGATCTAGATAAATACATACTTGTGTTTGTGGATAATGATGTATATTACGACTTGGTGTATTGGCCTGTACCTAAATTGTGTAAATGTTTAACAAATACAACTACTATTTTTTAATCACCCTTCAAATTATGAGTAGGAGTAAGGAACTCACTCTGAAACAACTACTCTGATTTATTTTTTTCTTCGAGGACCGTTTGGGCAGACTAACTTCCTTTCAATTATATACTTAAATCTAGTCACACTAGTACGTGTTTGTGATCCTGCTCTTTTCAATGACATATGATCCGTTCCACGAGAAATCTAACAGTGTGGACTCTACGTAAAGTATCGACCCGGATACGCCTTAGCATGCCGCGCAGGCTAACCCGAACATACACTTTTCTCCTCCTGTGGGTTTTCTGTTCCAGGAATCATTACTTTATACCTCTATCCCCCTGAGACGGAATGTGTCGGCCCGGATTAGCCTTTGCGGACTGAACAGGCTGATTTTGGTCGATACATTACGAAGAGTCCATAATGTTGGTTCTGTCATGGAACGACTTATGTCTGTAATTGACAGTGCATATTTATGTTCATACTTATTAGTAATCACAAAGTAAAAACTATTCGTGTTTGAATGCGTTTCATTAAAAAGAGACTAGTGGAATACATTTTGTATTTAAGAACCGATAATCAAAATGTTCTTCGATTTGAATTAGCCTTTCTTCGTCCTTCGCTGCAACTCAATTTACTACTCAATTAAACACGATACACAGTTCCGAGGGAGAAGGCCGCTCAGGAGATATCCGTATTAGTTTCGGAGATCTGTTAAAACGAATCTTATCCAATATAATCTAGACTTGTAGTTCGCTGCCATTTCCGGTTGCTGTCAGCATAAAACATTGCCCAATCATCAGATTTCCATCTAAAGTCACAATTCGACAATGCTACGCTATGTGTTCGTTCCTCTGCACATCAAGGGTGTTGTTTATTCACTTTCCCCCCGTTTAGGTCCACCTTTCCCGCACGCAAACGCTTCTTTCTGACGCCTGTGCAGCAGACGACTTTTGAAAGCTTGTTTTGGCTTGAGCAATTCCATACTTTGTTAATAAGTATAATTTTATTTATAGAGATTTTACCTATAATATATATATGCTTTCAAACTCCTCTGCAGCATATGTGTTGTATGAGAGAAATTATTTATGTACCATTATGCTGCACCACCAACATTCTTGCTTTCACTTTTAAAAAAACACATTTGATATAAAACATTTTAGAAATATAAACCAAATGCCCACATACTGATAGAATGATAAGCTTAATGGAATGTGTACACATAACAATTTGGGTTCAAATCTAGGTCCGTGTTCTGGAGTTTTCTGAGTGTCACCCACTCAACTAGAGGTCAAGTACTGGTCATTTCCATGAACAATTGCTCCGCGTGAATTGGAGCTATACAAAGAACACGTTTAAGAAGCAATGGGTCCTTTCGGGCAGAGCTAGGGTACCGCACCCAGACACCCTTGTATCTAACTCTGTCTCTTGAAGTTATCTGCATATGCTAGATGCTTGTACACGATATAGTTTAAACTATCAAATGGGAGTATATTACATTACACCACAAAATTAAAATTATACCGATCTTTTAAATTGATAAATTCATTTGTACATTGGTATGCTTCAACAAAATAATTATTTTAATTTTTTTTTCGGTTTTAATGTGCCTTTAAACACCCCTAGAGGATACCAGTTTTAAGCTCGAGTTTTCGAAGAAAAGGCAAGCTATCCTTCTAACCTCGTCGGCGTCACACCCTGGTTAAGTTTTTTAAACCACCTCATTTCGTTTCAATACAATTAGAAATATTGCGTTGAAACTTACAATACATGTTTATTCTTATTACCTCCATCAACAGATAAGAGTACATAACTCTGTCAAGGTTTCTTTAAGAATTATGACCCCTTCTCGACTAAGAAAATACATTGAAACTGGGTAAAATCCAATTGTCTTAACCGTTTAGGATATTGCTTTGAATAACGGAATACTTGTTTTCCATCACGTAGACAAAAAAAGATACTTACAAAACGCATTTACCATCATGATGCACGTCAACAGACAAGAGTACATAGCAACTCAATAATATAACTCTTGACTTAATATCGTGCTGCTTTTGGCCCTTGTTTACACTTTGACAAATACAGAGAATTTTGTTTTGCCTTTTACTGCAATCAAGTTTTGTTTTATTGTCAAGCATTATACAAGTGGAGTACGCTTTCTTACAGACAGTTCTTGTTGTATTTAATCTTTATATACACCCTAAAAATATATTAATTATTTTAGGTCTCTGATTAGAACATGTATTTATAGGTCACTGATTGTACATAATGTATACATTCGTTGCTTAGCATATACTTTCATTTATAAATTCATTTGTTAATACATCATACACAACATCTTTCCTTTTCGATTTCAAGATGATGACACGATCTAGTCTAAATGTGTTAATCGTTTTGTAGAAGTTCGCTTGTTGGAATAAGTTAATAGTTTCTAATTTGAATCAGAGTCATATAAATGTTGTTGTATTTAATGTTTATATACACCCTAGACGTGTCGATACAGTGTCATGTTGCTATTCCAAACAAAAAACAAACTCGCCTGTGTTCGTTCATAAATCAAATTCTAAAATTGTTGTATTAACTTCCGCATAAGTCAAAGAACATAATTGTGTTGTGCCTCTTCTTATTATGTTGTGATAAGGTTGACACTTCACGTCTGATTGAGCTCCAATGTTTTTTTTTTCATGTTTTGAGAGAATTTTATCTATAGTTTTATCCACGCATTGTTGTTCTAAGAAGCAACAATATTTTTAAGTCCATAGAATAGGCATACAATTAAATGTATTTTGAAAAAAAGAAAACTGAGCATAGTACAAAGGGCAGTATATTATGATAATAATAATTATTATACAATAATGCGAGTATAGTAATATGGTACCTGTTAATCTAATGCTTAATGGTAGTGATGATGATGATGACGATGGTGATGATGATGATGATGATTATGATGATGATATTGATGATGATGACGAATGAAAACAATAACCCCCTTAAATGTGAGACAGTCCATTTAACATGACAGTCAAAATAGTTTAATTCCACGTAAGATAAAGCCAGACGGCGTCGTGTTCACCAATATCATATGAAATTCCGACATAATAAAAAATATATACTGTATACAGACATTCGGTCTTAGAGTAGATAAACCCGATCGTTTAGCCCTGTCCCATATATACACGCTTTCTGATGTCTCTTCAGGAGACGACTATTGAAAACATTTTGACGCATAATGAGCATTTTCTACTTTTGCCACAATATTTTCAATTCTTATCAATAATTAAACTATTATTTCTAGAGAGATTCTATAATTTTGCCCATATATAGTGTTAACGTCGTGTGTCTCAGATGTATTGTATGTGGGAAAGGGTTAATGCGGCGTAATCGATCCTAATGACCGGTTTGTACGCCATTCTATTCGATATTCCTCGGTTAACAGTCAGTAGTTGGTTTAAGGGGAAAAGCATATGGACACTAAAATGACTGGGAAATGATATTTGATTTATTGCTTTTGGCTTCAGACAAAAAACTTCCATGTAATTGTGGGAACAGCCAAGAGAGACAGAAAGAGAGAGAGAGCTAGTAGTGTATTAATGTTACATTTGTATGAGGCTATGGAATTGCTCCGTGTCCCTTGTGAAAAATCTATCTCCCATTCGATAATGGCTTTTGTTCTTGCGCGATTAGTAAACCCCGCCGTTATATTACCAGACCTTTGTTTTTGTTTATCGATAGATAGTGTTGTCTGTTTGTAAAAAAAATAAAAAATGATCAGTTGATTTGTAAACTTATTCAGCATTCAAATATGTTATTTATATAGTAAGGCGACCGGCCTATAATATAAATAGTGCATGTATAGTTTTGCCCCCCCCCCCCCCCCCCCCCCCCCCCCCCCCCCGGCACAAAACAACTATTTGTCTTTACCTTTAGTTGTTATGTAACAACATGTCTACGATAGATATATTTATTGTATGATGTTACTTTCATTTATAGCGCATAATCAATGTTATTTTTTCTAGATAATTAAAGAATTCAGTACCCTTCCCCCTTCTACGCATTTTGACGAATTTGCAACATGCGACTTTTTGATGTAATAAATCTACAATATTTGCTTAATAGGAAACATGGTGTTCCCTAATTACAGAGTCATACTCTCCAACAATAGGTGATCCAGAATTACCGAAATCTAAGAAGGAAGGTCCAGTGTGTTCAAGTACTTTCTTAATCATCTTCCACATATGACAAATAATCTGCAGCACACGACCTACATCTACACATAAATATTAAAATATATGAACTTAAAAGTATAATAATTTGATTGAAATGAAAGTATTCCGGCGAAATGCTCACCATGAACATTATCTCCTTTCAAAGAAAATTCAACTCTATTCAAATATTATTTTCTGATTTATAGATATGTTCCAAAGGTGTTCAACGTCGTCATATTTATCCTATGTGGTTAAGGATTAAGTATATTGAATGGACATAGTTTTAAGCAAATCATAACAATCTGTAAATGGATATATTAACAGAACAATATGGTGTTTTAAGCCTAATACATGCATCTGCATGTATATTGTTGGTGAAACTTTTATTCCAGTTCAAAATACTGTTCTCAGTTTACTCACATACACTTATTAGCCTAGTTTTTTGTTTAACCAATTGTCATGAATAAGTGAACTGTCATTGTGATATATCTGAAATAATGTTGAAAATGCCGTAATAAACCCACAAGACAAAAACAACTTGAGTAGATATGCTGATAAGACGGATCAGATGGACATACACTGTTCAAAAATCCAAACTCCTATGTTTTGTAGAAAAGACTTGTGTAGAGTAGTGGCTCCAAAACTACAAACGTTTAACACTTCGTATCATTAAAACTCTTTAATTATCAAATATCCGACCACTTGGTCTTCATCAATATTTAAAAAAACTCAGTCCATTCTAGTGTTTTAAAGATCAAATTGTGATGAGGAGACGTCGTCCGGACATCTTGACGTCATTTCTGTCGCGGCGTCATACGTTTCGTAGGGTAATAAGCGGTTATCTATCGATGAATGTGCAAATCATTTGTGCTCAAGTATCTGATTGGTCAGAAGCGAATTCGTTCACCAAATTGACCAATCAGAAGCCTTTTTTTGAGCACGGAGTTCATATCTGAGCACTGAGAACGTTTTCAGAGTTTCATAATTCATTTTTAGATGAACTTGGGGCCTGGATCTGCTTGTAAAATTGTTGAAAACGGATTTTGACCGCAATCAATAGTATGCATCCAATAGGATGATACCAGTTGCATGAACCCAGCAGAATAAAGGTTTTAAAAATGGTTTTTAAAAATGCTGGGTCTCGCAGTTGACAGACAAATCTTCCCGAAGTACGCCTATAGCTGATCCTAGATTAAATATGTACGTGACATGAATTAGGCCCATACACAGCTGGGAAAATATATCGCCAAATAAAATTGTAATTCGAAAATCCGGTCTGGTTCGTCAGACGGTAATCGATCAGCGACTTGACAGATTGGATTCGCTTTAAGCTTACGGAGACTTACAACAACTACGGTTTCTATTGCTTTCGTTTCGTTGAAGGATTCGTTTTGATCTTTTCAAGGGGAAACCTGCGTGTAGGTAAACCTGCCTAGCTTACGTTACTTCATCCGAGGAATAGGTTATACAATCTCGATTTCTTTGATATTGCTTTGAAAAATCTGAAACGCGTATTTCTGACTCATACATGTACATATCATTTGTAAGAACGTACAAGTTTCATTGGCTGTGCATCGGAATGAGTTTAAATTGTGGATCTGAAGTCTTTTTTAATACTTCTTTTTTAATAAACAACATTGCTATCTATTATTTAGCTTCTAAAAATGTTGTTACACCTTTAACCATTATTTAGAAACAAGTAGTTAACATTATTTGATAACTTGCTCTATCGTTTATACCGCGTGCTAAGTTGATACTCGGTAATATTATTGACACATAGTCCAATGAGTTTCCAAGATAACTATCAACATCCATGATTGTTAGGGGATACCACGAGAATACATACATTGTTAAACTCGTTAAATTCCAAAATAAATAAAAGATAGTGACACAAATATGCTTTAGCCACAATGTTTGTGTGCACACGTCGTCTGCTGCAAAGGCGCCTTCAGATGAGAAAGTGGTGACTATATACGAGGGCTGGTCCAGAAGCTTACGATCGAAATTTAAACAAATGACTCGAGTCGCATATTTTCCGTGTCACACTATAATCGAACGTAATCTACTGCCAAAAATTCTAGATCCGGTCTGCCTATTCGTGCTTAAGCAGAGGACTAGATAAGAAGGAGTAAACTGGTCTTTTCCCAACAGCATCTCTCTTACGATTACATCAAACCCTATGTTGTGGGTACTCAAAAGAATTGTCTCACTGAGACGATTCATTTGAGTACCCACAACATAGGGTTTGATGGTAAAATAAGGATTTGAGGATGTGAAATAATCATCTTATCTAGAGCTCTGCTTAAGTATCAGTTTCTTCTCTGTTCGCTATCTAACCAGCATTTTAGATGCATAGCGGTTTTGACTAAATAGTTATATATGTTTATTACATTTCTATCCATCAAAGATAAGGATATCTCGGTGAAAGAAAATTCATAATCGTTGATTTATTGTTATTACACACCAGCGTTATAATCTACTACACAATTGCGCATGCGTGCACCTCCCTTTTTTTCCATGGCCACGCCTCATCCGAAAATAAGGTCAAACGACAAACAATATTCCACAGTAAATATAAACTATGGTTGAAGACACGTATTTAAAAATTTAATGTATAACAACAAATAACAGTGAAATGTAATAAACAGATTATTCAACTCATTTTTAGCTCACCTGAGCTTTGCTCAAGGTGAGTTATTGTGATCGCCTTTTGTCCGGCGTCCGTCGTGCGTCGTGCGTCGTGCGTCGTCCGTCGTCCATCGTGCGTCAACTTCTTCTCCTCAGTAACCGGTGGGTCAATTGGGATGAAACTTCACAGAAAGCATCCTCTCAATGACCTCACCAGATTTCCTTCAATTTTTTGGGATCCATGCAGAATTCTGGTTTCCATGGCAACGAAATGAAAAAAACTTCAAAATTCTTCTTCTCCCAAACTGGTTGGCAGATTTTCAAATAATTTTGTAGAAATGTTCCTTGGATGACCATCTGTCAGATTCCTTCAAGCCATGTTGATTGGTCGAAAAACATGGCCGCCAGGGGGGCGGGGCTATTTTGCCTTATATGGCTATAGTGAAAACTCAAAAAATCTTCTTCTCCAAAAGTGTCAGGCCGATTTTAAAATAATTTTGTAGAAATGTTCCTTGGATGACCCTCTATCAGATTCCTTCAAGCCAAGTTGATTGGTGAAAAAACATGGCCGCCAGGAGGGCGGGGCTATTTTGCCTTATATGGCTATAGTGAAAACTTAAAAAATCTTCTTCTCCGAAAGTGTCAGGCCGATTTTCAAATAATTTTGTAGAAATGTTCCTTGTATGACCCTCTATCAGATTCCTTCAAGGCCAAGTTGATAGTCGAAAAACATGGCCGCCAGGGGGGGAGGGGGGGGGGGGGCGGGGCTATTTTGCCTTATATGGCTATAGTGAAAATTTAAAAAATCTTCTTCTCCCAAACTGGTTGGCAGATTTTCAAATAATTTTGTAGAAATGTTCCTTGGATGACCCTCTGTCAGATTCCTTCAAGCCATGTTGATTGGTCGAAAAACATGGCTGCCAGGGGGGTGGGGCTATTTTGCCTTATATGGCTATAGTGAAAACTTAAAAAATCTTCCTCTCCAAAAGTGTGAGGCCGATTTTCAAATAATTTTGTAGAAATGTTCCTTGGATGACCCTCTATCAGATTCCTTCAAGCCAAGTTGATTGGTCGAAAAACATGGCCGCCAGGGGGGCGGGGCTATTTTGCCTTATATGGCTATAGTGAAAACTTAAAAAATCTTCTTCTCCGAAAGTGTCAGCCTGATTTTCAAATAATTTTGTAGAAATGTTACTTAAGTGACCCACTTTCAGATTCCTTCAAGCCATGTTGATTGGTCAAAAAACATGGCCACCAGGGGGGGCGGGGCTATTTTGCCTTATATGGCTATAGTGAAAACTTAAATCTTCTTCTCCGAAAGTGTAAGGCTGATTTTCAAATAATTTTGTAGAAATGTTCCTAGGGTGACCCTCTATCATATTCCTTCAAGCCAAGTTGATTGGTCGTAAACTATGGCCGCCAGGGGCGGGGCTTATATAGCTAAAGTGAAAAACAAAATCAGGTCAGCGATTCCAGGGCCATCATGGCCCTCTTGTTTGAAAGATTAGAATATAATTAACTCGCCGTCTTGTGAATGGGAGGCGCCACTCGTGACTACGTCACTCCCATTCACGAGACGGCTCGTGAATTATATTCTTATCTTTCAAAAAATAAGTTGAATAATCTCTATTTTATCGTTTATGTCGTGATTAATGCCGCTTTCAACAATGTTTGCATTTATATCATGGCGTTACCTGGAACATTTACCAGTTCTATTGGTCCATATATCCTCTCATTATCGAGTCAGGTACAACTATGAACGCAAAGGAGATCAGTCATTACTATCATTTTCATAGTCTTTGGTATGACCAGACCGGGGACCGGACCCGCGACCTCCAGCACCCGAAATGGACGCTCTACCACTACACCACCGATGCAATCTAAATAATTATATATAATTAATCGTTTATGTCGTGTTTAACGCCGCTTTCAACAATGTTCGCATTTATATCACGGCGTTACCTTGAACATTTACCAGTTATATTGGTTCATATACCCTGACACCATTGAGGCAGGCGTAACTACAACTATGAACGCAAAGGAGATAAGTCATCACTATCAGTTTTATAGTTTTTGGTATGACCAGGCCGGGGACCGAACCCGCGACCTGCAGTACCCGGAATGGACGCTCTACCACTACACCGCCGAGGCAAACAAATAAATAAAATACTTGTATTTGATCGGAAAAAAACATTAATTTAATTGGATGCTTTTTGTGGTAAATCTTTCTTCCAAACATACCGACAAAAGGTAATAGAAATTTCATTGATTTATTGAGTTTAACGCCGATAGCAATGCTATTTCGAACCCATCACCCCTTAATTTATAATCTAGGCTCGACAAAAAAAAAAACGAAAAAAGAATGTCAAGTACTGTTAGGCATTTATTCATATTTCACGGACGTCATCAATTCCCAAGACGATGTCTTCAGATCAGCATTTTTTGTATCTTTTAAATAGTTGCATCCTTTGATCGTGTTTATCAACGGTGACTGATGAATTCTGTTATAGGGCAAAGTGTCACATAAAGCGCTTGTCATTCCATCTAGGCGCTTTGAAGTCATCAATGGTATGTTATTGCTTGAACGATCCTTAGCATGTGTGTATGCATTATTTAGAAAATTGACATACGGTACTTCTGATAAACTGTTTGATGTATTAACTCATGAGATACATTGACAAACTAGTTGTGGAAGTGGTAAAGCGTCTGCCTCGGTTGCAAGAGATCGTGGACTTAATTCCCGACCGTCTCATACCAAATTATTTTAAAGTTGTAATAATGTCTTCCCCCTCCTTGGCACAGATGATAAGGGGTTAGTTAGCATTACGACTGACACCGGTAAGAAACTTACTAAGTAACGCCGTGATATGTAACTCAACCATTGTTGAAACGTTTTAAAATACCATAACAAATAAACAAACAAACATAACATATAGTTTTGTGACTAATACATACCGAATATATTCGAATGTTTGGACATCCGCGAAGTGAGCATACTCTACAATATTGACCTGATCGTTACCTTTTTGCTCAGGATATTATCTGTCTGCCATTTCCTCATTCAAGCATTTAGACGTAAGTGGTTGGTTGATTTCATTTGTTAATGAACGAATCAGTTTATTTACAAATACCGCTTTAACATAGTAGTTCAAAGCCTCATGCATGGGAATTCAATACAATACACTGTTAACAAAAACAAAGGAAAAACAAATTACAAAACCTATCAAGACAACGCTAGTATGTAATAGTAATATCAAACATACATATTAAATATTAATATCACATACTAATTACAAATACAATGTACTAATATCAAATACGGAGAACAGGTATAACCTTGATAAGACTGGAAATGACGCAGGCATATTTTGAAGGTAACTGGCCGGACATAAACAGAATGTCTTTTTCATGAGGCATTGCTCAAGGTGTAATTCTTAGCCTGTGTATATTACAATAAAAGTTAATACATTTAAATAAAACTATTGCATCAACAAAAAACATTGGACAAATCACCATAATCAATCATAATCAATCATCAATAATATTTGTTTGAAGAACTTTTCCCCTACATAATGTTCACAGTTTTTATTGTTTACTAAGATGTCTACAAAATGCATATTACGATAGGGTAGTGAAAGCCTCTTAATTATCTGGTGCCATAGGCTGTTATTGTTGATATTATTGATACACTCTTTCCCCGGGCGATACATTCCGTCTAAGGGGGGATAGATAGAGTAGTGATTCCTGAAACAGAAAATCCACAGGAGGCGAATATTGTACGCCTGTGTGGCATGCTAAGGCTGATCCGGGTCGATACTTTACGCAGAGTCCACAATGATGATTTTCTCACGAGACGGCCTACACATTGATTATTGCAAAGCTACGCCCCTGAATATGATGCATACATAAGTCGCAATGATAAATTACGACCGATGCTTGCCATTAGGTAAGTCATAATTTTAAGAATTCAAAAGGGACACAATTATATCCAAAAACTTAAGTATCTATGCTTTTTAAATCATCATGATGTTAAGAAGTTGGTCCCTTCTTTTCATTTACATTAACAAAATATTTCATGCAGTCTATAGTTCCGATTTCTATCTGAAAACAAAATGGGTTAAATGTTGAAGAAAAACTGTACATAAAACCTGCAAGTGAAGAAGAGTTACAGAAATATATAGCACAAATAAACTGGGTTAGAAAAAAAAATAAGCCACTAAAACTTCACCACGGTTTGTTTTCCCTCCGAAATAATGGAGTAATCGATTATTCAATACGTTATCTTGAAAATCTACGAGGAAATTGTGGGTAATAATTACACACACGAGACTCCGCGACTTGTGGGATGAATTGAAAAGTCACGGAGATCTCCAGTGGTTGCAATGTAAAACCTTGCGGTTATGTTTGTGGGTTTTTTCACATCCGATGATGAATCTTTCCGTCATCTTATAGTAAACAATTGAAGTCGACTCGCGGTAACTCGATCATGTGATCCTTCGAGTTTATTATATACCTGCACATGCTCCGATACAGGTACATGCAGATGGTCTTGCGCAGTTCAAACACGACGGATTTATTCAAATTCCATATTTGATAAGGTCAAATACGGTACAAAAAAGTACCAAATATGGTAATGGAACGTCACTGAAATTTGATGTGACGTCATGATTTTACTTCATGATTTTACGTGGGAGTTGGGCGTGTTTTACACGCCAATCTTAAATTAAATTTTATGTGTAAAATTATTTTATTAAAATAACTTTTTTCTTGGAACAAATCTGATGTGTTGATATGATTGAATCGCTGACTTGCTTTTTATAATAATGAGTTAAGTATCGATGAGTTACGATGCTGACAAAACATAAATGATTTAAGGATAAATCGAGGTTCCCTTTCGACCTCGAGGTATTGCGAGTCCATTGTAATAACGAGGACACACAGGGACACACAGGGACACACAGTAATTCAAATTCCATATTAAAAAAAAATCGTTTGTTATAAAATCCTCATTTTGGCGGCTTAGCTAGGAATCGCACATTAGATGAAGTGTCCGCCGTGATATAAAATCAAAACGGTTGATAATGGGAGTAAACATTGTTAACAGTCAGCATTTTTGATATGCATCAAGGGTTTCTTTATTGAGGATTTGATTACATAATTACGGTTAACGTTGTTTTTTATTTCCCGTTCAATGTCGTTTAAGTTTGTAAACAAAAACACCTTCTTGAATGTCTCCGTGATCATCACACCACACAATCTAACCACTGAAAGACTATCTAAAGCTTCTACGTCACCCAGAGTTTTATTAAGGATCTATGCATAACAGATCTGTGATTTTATTGTAAGTACAAGAGCTTGGTTAAAATTCCGTTTTATTACACGTGCGTGACCCGGTGTACTTCATACTTCTGAAACACGCGATAACTGCCAGAGCATTCCGCAGCAACCTCGGTTTTCTATTGTATCTACGGGTCGTCTATTACAGATCGAGGGCTTGGCGTGAAACGGTTGTAACTAAAAACCTATTTTGAAAACCCTGGTTTAGGGGCAATTTTGAACCCTTTGTAAACAATGCAAATTTAGATGCCATTGCTCAGAACGAGCAATGGCACCTAAATTTCCATTGTTTACCAAGAAAAATGATTTAATGCTTATAAAGACTTTATGGCGAGGTGATTAACCTTGGTAAAAAATACCGATTTTAGATACAACCGTTTCACGCCAAGCCCTCGAGATACATGAGTTCATTACTTGTATGAGATAAATTAACCGCATTTTTATCACGTCCGATTACATTACGGATACATGGTTGTATGACAAATATAAAAACACATATAATCGGATGGTTGTGTAACAGGAATGGTTTACCTTGTGACTTTATTTTATCACGTCCGTGTGAACTATTTCAGTGTTACCCAATCTATATTCAGCGATGTTTTATAACCAAGACATGCGATTGCATTTTCCCGGTTTTTCTTTTAACAACTTCTATTATATTACAAATGTATTAACAAACCTTTGTATCGCTATTATCAACTTCAATAATACTGCATACGGCTATTTGGGTTTATGAATTGAAATATTTCTTGTAATGTAACCCAATTGCCATTTTCATACACACGAGCGTATCTCTTATCTTCACTCTGAATTGCGCTTCGGATTAAAAACGCTTCCAATTCTCCAAGGAAATTTGTCCGGGTTTTGTTATGGGTTTTCGCGAGATTGAAATCACAACTAGCACGTGATATGCATACGCTAATAAAGATTGCCCTGGAGGCGGGGTTCCCGATTAATAGACTCGGCTGCTATAAGACAATGATTAAATCACCTCCGAAAGTATGGACTCGGGATTTATATTTATTTGGTTAGAGTTTTGCGTCGCTTTCAACGTGCCGGGTCATCCCAGAGACTTAAACATTGAAGCAAAGGCTACCGCCTTGGCCCTAAGGGATGTGGAATAGCATTACGAATGACTTAATGTCAGGGTATATGTTACTGGTGGTGCTAGGATTTTACCCAGAAAACGGCGTGATATAATTGAAACAATATTGAAAGCGGCGTAAAATTTCAATTCAATTGTTCTAAAGGAAACTTTATCATAATACCGGTTCTCCAGTTGTAATATATTTCGAACCAAATAGTTTGTTTGTTACGTATTCTTACGCCGTTCTTTTTTTTACATTATTCAATTATATCACGGCGACAGTGCACTTATGCATTATCCATTTGTAACCAAATCGGTACTAGACTAGGATTGTGTCTTGTCCAAGGGCACTCTATCGTGACCTTTCCAAAGGGTACTCGTATATGACCGCCGCGACTGGGGATTAAACCCTGGTCGTCCGATTCCGAATCCCCCACGCGACGCTTACCACCCGGCCATGGGCGGTTTCCTGAATACCAACTTGAATAGCCACTCTTAACGCATCCTCAACGGAATATTTATAACAAACCTTTCGAGGACCAAATCATGGTTTCTAACTCTCGAGTTAGACTTTCTAACTCTCGAGTTAGACAGACCAACTTGTACATCTCCTAAAGGTTACCAATAACTTAACTCTTTCCCGCATACGACTATTCGGCAGCAGACGACTTTGAACATATTTTGTCAAATAGTAGAACATCTCTATAACTGAATGGATAACCTATGACTAAAAGTGGAAAACATTGTGGCAAAAGGAGAAATTGCTCGTTTTGAGCAATTTCTTATTTTGTCACTATGTTTTCAAAAATCCGTCTTATGCAGAGGCGTCAGAAAGCGTCTATATAAGGGAAAGGGTTAATATTACATTGGTCGCTAACACGCAGAATGTTCACTGTCCGGTACACTTGTGATAGTGTCTATCCAACGACTCATGTAGCGTTTTGACTGGACACTACAGAATAACAAAAAATATAGTTCTTAATGGAATAAGGTATTGCCATGTGCTTTTAAAATGGCCGACTTCTTTTAAAAGTATTTAAATGGACCTTCAGCATATAGTTTTTTAGCTGTAATAAGTTATCTTTGTGATATTTATAGAGATTTACACCATATTTTTTCTCAGATATGTTTAAAGTCCTCATCGGAAGTTGATTTCCTGTGATTTTTAGACAGCGTTTTAGACAGCGTTAAATGTATGTAGTTCACTTTGGAAATAGCCATCATTCAACATTCCCTCTAGAAAAATGTCGGCATCACTGTTTCTATATACTTTTTTCTCGATAAATGATGGCATTTTCAGAGACAACATTTTTGTAAGTGACGGCGTAATTACATAGCGTTCACATACAACACAGACGGATGATATATAGGTATGTATGCTGACACGATATTTCAAATTTTACTTCGACTGGTATGCTATTGCAGTGGCGTATTTATGTAGAAATGCTATTGTGGATTATCTCGATAATTAAAATATACAGGTCTGTGACACATTTAACAATTTTGATTTATTTCTGTGTTTTTTCTTCATATGGACACATTAGGACTTTATAATAAAAAATTGTAATGTAATCACTGCTTTTATTATACCCCCGGATACATAGTATATCAGTGCTATATAGGAGTCACGCTTGACGGTCGGTAGGTTTGTTTGTCGGTACGTTGGTCTGTGGACATTTCTTGTGAACACTATTTCTCAGCAACCCTTGGTCAGAATTCAATATAACTTCACACGAATGATTGATACCAAGCCTAGTTGTGCATATTGTCGGCGTGTTGCACTGGAATTATTTTTAAATGAGTTATGGCCCATTGAATTGCTCATACATATGTATATTGTCAGGCCCCATCACCTTCTGTGATATTTATTGTTCGTTTTCATAATAATATATTAACTCTTTCGCTGCCAAAGGCAATAAAAGGCTTTTGCAAACAACGCAGAATCAGGTGACAGCTCGTGACGCGCTGCTTCTCCTGAATTCTGCATTGTTTGTTACTAAGAAATTAAATTTTAACAAATATGCTGCTAGACGAAAAATGGAGTGGTACAATTTACTACATGGAAGAGTCGATTTTTGTGAGAGTCGGCAGTGAAATAGTTAAATGGAACGAAGAAGGTATTAACTCTTTCAGCGCCGAATTGTTTAAAGTAGACTCTTCCATGTTCAAACTCGGACGAAACTATTTTCATGATATAGGATTTTTGGAATATCTTTATAACTTACAGCCAAACAATGCAGATTTCAGCTGAGACAGCTCGTTACGAGCTGCCTCACCTGAATCTGTATTGTTTGCAAAAAGCTCAATATTGCCTTTGGCGCTGAAAGAGTTAGATGAGAAAGAATAGAGATATCGCCCAGTTTACTCGTCTTGTCTTAGCCGCGGAAATCGAGTTCATCTTAAGAATTGTATTCTCGTGGGATTTCTGCCAGCTTCATGGCGTACGGTATAACACGGTGTCAATAACACGTCACCCCGTGTGAAGAATCCTGGCGAACTCACGCGTGATTTCCAAATTGATACTGTCATGTGATGTACTGGTGTTTTGATTCATTTGTTTTATTTACGCCAAATAAATACGATTTGTGGAAACGTGTGAACTGTGATTCTTATCAGTATTAGATCAAGACAGCATACACGTATTGGGTGATATGTGGGGAATATTATGTTGCAGCAGCGATATAGGTTTTAGAATTGTACTACGAGGGACGTGGACAATTTAGATGTTTTATTCTATACCTAATTTATACGTCCAATCGTAGACGCTCATTCGAATCATGTGACCGTACAATATATTTCCGTATCGGGACGCACGCGCGTACAAAATAACCCGTATTTTTTTCGTATTGTACGATTCACAGGTCCCATGTTAAACCTATGATAAAGACCGAAACACGTGAAAAGGTTCCGAATGAAAGTCTGAATCGACAGGCGCTCTAGATAAAGCGTTACGATAAAGCTCCTGTTGTCACCGGATCATTATTGTCGTTTGCAAACAAGGAGTAACACTGAAACTAAAATGTTATCCGATTCTGAAATAGATGACTTTGTAATTGAACAGAAACCAAAAAACACTGTGAAAAAAATATATTTTGGGGAAAAAGTCGAGGTATAGAATCCAAGCTGTGTACTCGTCCAAATATATATCCGTATTGTACAGAACACTGTTAAATAACCTATAATTATTGTCCAGACCTCGAACAGACAATACTAAAACCTTTATCGCTACTGCAACATAATTTTCCTTTTATTATATACATAACTTTTAAGCCAGAATTAAGCATCAAATATAAATGTCTATATTCTGAAAAAAGAAATAACATAATTAACTGATTGGGGTTTGAACCACGCCAATCTTCCTCGTTTAGAATGACGTGAATTCATATTTCAATGAGGTCACATCATATTGCAGTCTATTGTGACGTTTGTGTTTACCGGATACACGTTCTCAGCCACTTTGTAAACATTTGCGGATGAATACAAAAATAGTGATTCGGTCATATTATATTACATATGTGACATATAAAGAAATAAGTAATGGGTATATTAGATCGGATACAAGCATTGTCATATGATAAGTATATATTCTTTGTATGTGAATGTAAACTGACCGTGTAATGTATCCATCTAATAATATGATATATCAATTTAAACGGACAGCGTATGCTTACTTCTTTTGTATAAATGAAACATGTTACCAGCACATACACAGAAGCTATACTTTTTAAGATATTAATGCTCACAAGAACTGTGAGTAAAACAATTATTCTCATACACTTCACACCCTCCAAGACAGATACAAAACAACTACATATTTTAGGATAGATGCCTATACTGGCTAGTGCAGTGATTTTTCAAAAACACACGAACCAATTCATCACATGTATGGATTATCAAATGTACTACCGAAACTCTTGAACATGAAATGTACTAACTCGTGATTATAACAGATCTGACGTTCGGTTTCAAAAGATGCATTGCCATGAGAGGTAATGGGCAACTTCTCCTTTCCAACAGAACTGACGTTTGATTACAAATGATGCATTTTCATGAGAGGAAATGTTTTTCTTGTCTTTTCATTAACCCGATATCTGTATGGGAAAGCATGTCGCGGTTGATAATGTCATGTTGGGACTAATCTTGTCGACGGCTTTGTCACATTACATATTGCTGTAACACTACAATGGTAATGGAAGCAGGAACGCGAGGCCTCACGTGACCCACATCATTTTGACGCATTTACAACGGACGACCTTTGAAAACGGTCTGATAGAGCAATTTCTCTTTTTTTATTATTTTTTTGTAAACCTTTTCTTTAACCCTTTCCCACATACAAAAATTTCTGCAGATGATGTGTTTTTGAAAACAGAGTGACAAAAGCCTGAAAAATCACCATAAAAGATAGCTTAATTGTTAAATAAAGTTGAAAATATTGTGGCCAAAGGAGAAATTATATTATGAGCAATTTCACGTTTCGTCACAATGTTTTTAAAAGTTATCTGCTGCTATTGCGTCATAATAGGTTTATTATACTTTTTTATTTGTTTGTCTTCATGTTCTCAAAGCTATCTGCTGCTTAGTTTGTGAATGTGTAAACAATATGTTCACACAATCATGCAATACACCGTGTATTAATACATATGAACCTTTTTTGCCTCAGCCGACGACTTGGGAAGACGTAGTAGAAAAAGTGAAAAATGATTAAAATTGATATTCTGGAGCGACTCATCTTTGTTATAAACATTCGATCCTCGGTAGGGTCATACCAAAGACTTTAACAATGGCAGTAATGGCTGCCCTCAATTGGCGCTCAGGGTTGCGGGCTTAGCATTACGTCTGACTTACTCGTGTCAGGATAAATGGACCAGTAGTACTGCTTATTTATCCAGAAAACGCCGTGATATAAAATGAAAGTGTTGTAAAGCACCAAACAATCAATCAATCAATCAAGCAATCAAGCAATTGTTATAAACAACGTTACTGGTGCAGACTACTTGGCCATGCCTCTGTGGCAAACGAGGGGGAGACCAGGGTTCGAACGCCGGATTGGTACAGCATATACTTTATCAATGATATCAATGCCTTCCTTCGTCTGCGCTCAGCGTTGTGGGGGATAGCCTTACAACTGCTGCATCTGTGGTAGGATGAATAATACCGATAGTAATTGAAACTTCACACACGAATCGCCGTGATGGTACTGAAATAGTGTTGGAAGCGGAGTAAAACATCATCCAAACAAATAAACGAATCAATTATTCGCCGTCAGATGCGTTTTTTAGCTCGTCTATTGTTCGAAGAAAAAACGTTGGGCTATTGTGATACCCTTGGCGTCGTTGTCGTCGTCCTCGTCGTCGTCGTCGTCGTCGTAGTCGTCGTTGTTGTCGTCGTCGTCTGCGTCGTCTGCGTCGTCTGCGTCGTCTGCGTCGTCTGCGTCGTCACAAAACTATAACCTTACCTCATAACTGAAAACCCGTTAAGATTCAAATGAAACTTGGTACACATACGCATGTATATACAAAGTTTACTGTCACATAACTCAGTTGTTAATATTGATTCAGTAATGCACCCGTTTCGACCCAGACGAGCGTTGGCGTTCGCTCGGCGGCGATCTTGGTTATGTTTTGACACGGTACACATCCAAGGTAAACGTTTTCACTAAGAGAACGGATTTGTCGTAGAAACTAGTTGTAGTACAGTAAGGACCATTTTAGTATGGATCACCGTTGATAGCATTTTCATGCAAATATATCGGGAAACAATTATCTCGGCAATAGACTATCAGAATGGTAACTTATTTACCCTTCCCACATATAGCAAATCAGTAACAGATGATGTTGAACTCAATTAGTCAAAATATGGAAGCTCTCTATACATGAACGAATAGTTATTGAATACAACTGAAAAGTATCCTTTACCACAATGTTTTCAAAAGTCGTATGCTTCAGAGGCGTCAGAAAGTGTATGTATGCTAGAAAGGGGAGTTAATACCCTTTACCCTAGAAGAGTACTTATTCAAAGGCTCCCACTAATAAGATTGCATCGACCTCGTTCTGGCAAGGACAGAACTTTGTACCACAGGATAAATTGTTGAAAACACTGCGGAGAAAGAAACCATGTTCTTATTTGTCCTACAGACACGATGACTAATTTAAATCCGTCTGTAAAACATAGGAATTAAACAATCATTTCGGAAACACTATGGATACTCCCTATACATAAACGAATTATTAAATTTAGAGTTGGAAGCATTTTCCCCTCAATGTTTGTTTGCCACAATGATGTCCACAGTTGTTGGCAGCAGATGTGTCGTAATGAGTTTATATGTGGGAATCGGTTAATGTGCAATTCAGCTGGTACGAAAAGGGCTCGTGTTATACATATAGGTCAAATTACGCTAAATACATCCGCTGACTTGCTGATCTACAGTACTATAGTCCCTAAAATAAACATTTGTTTGCGTAGAAATGAGTGTATACCATCACCAGAATGTATTGAATATATGACATTGAGTTTAAATGCATTGTGAATATGTATAGGATGGACTGGAAATTATTGATTTGATAACTTTTAATATTTTGACTTTGTTTGAAAGTGAAAGTACAGAATGCTAAACACCGATTTTGTCCGAACCCGATTTGGTCCAAAACGACGGTTACCATTTTCGCCTGTTGAGTTCTTTCTTGCATAATGCATGACCCCCACATTTTCTTTCGATTGTTTTAAAGCTGGGAGGTAACTTTTTTCAATGATATATGGTGTTTTACACGAGAAACGTTTAGAAAGTGTGACAATCGAGGACTGAAACTGGTCGATTTACATGGAAAAATTAAAGGATTTTTTTTTTTGGTGTATTGTAACCTATAGAGTAATAAAAGCGATTTCTATTTTTAAAAAAATGCAAAACACACATTGATCTGTATCTACACAGTACACCAATCACATGTAAATGTAGTGACATACAGTATCAAGAAGTATTTGAGAAATACTACAATATTTTTTGAAGTGATAGAAGGGCCTGTAGACAGATCTTTATCCGCTATTGACATACACATCCTATGATTGTTTCGATTTTCTTTGATCGCGGATTCAAACATTGTATATTGATTTAACCGTTTCCCTGTTTACAGCAGACGATCACATGTAGTCAAGCATATGACAATCAAGTAATGAATAGAGTTGAAATATTGTGACATTGTGTAAGCTGAAATTGCTCATATCTACCCATACTGAGAAGCGTCAGAAGCGTCTGTACGTGGGAAATAGCTTAACTATAATAGCAATGCACCAGTGATTGCCTCATTTGATCTGAATTTATACTGGTCGAAAAATGTCAGATGGTTGATTTCGAGGAGCACGGCTTATATATAACAAAAGAACACTTTTTTTCAAAGAAAACAGATTGAAAAAGATATCAACGCTATTATGTAGACGGTTTAAAACTACACATATCATTCCTACCAGACCTAAGCCTCGCTGCAGATGCAGACGCTCGAAGACCTGCCTGTTACAGGTCATCCCAGGTTGACCTTGACCTTCTCTTCAGTCAATCAAATTATCGCCTACACAATCGTAAACAATCGGCAGATCAGGTTACCCATATACATCCACTAGATAGAAAAGCGATGTTGACCAGGTCAGGTAACCCATATACATGTACATTCACTAGATAGAAAAAGCGATGATAACCGAGTGTTCAGATGGTTTAGTAACCACTGTGACATCAGAGCAGAGCGTTGGTAGATTCGTGCTGTTTCATTGGGCACAATAAAGGGCACCTGTTCGTGAATATTCAAATGCATGTATACATGGTACGTTTAAGATAACATTGTATGCGGTGCCGTCAGATCTTATATATGCATATTTCTGTCAGATTTCAATGAGAGTTGAATAGATTTGTGCTGTTTCATTGGACACAATAAAGAGCACCTGTTCGTGAATATTCAAATACATGTATACAGGGTACGTTCAAGATAACATTGTATGCGTTGTCGTCAGATCTTATATATGCATAGCGAAGTATTGCTGTCAGATTTCAATGAGAGTTGAAAAGTGCTTGTCTGCACATATCCATGCTTACAATGTAGGATCAAAATTGATTGTGCTATACAGGAGTTTCTTAAACCTTCCATGATGTATAGGCTAACAATGCAGGGCAAGATGAGACTGCGCGGATCCGCCTGCCGATCTGGATTTACGCTGTTCGTTTATAATAAAGGAGATGATCAGAAGTCATATTTGAAAGTAACCAATCGTCACTATTCTTATTAACTATATTTGGCAATTAATGATCGATTTATTACGAATAAATACCGATAGCTAATGTATAAAGCACCTGCACTGTATAATTGATAGGCTATTTTAACCCCTAGACAACTTAAAGAAGCATTTTGAAACATTCGCGGCAGACAATTTTTGAAAACGATGTGACATAATGAACAATTTCTCTTATTGCCTGATATGTTTAATTATATTCCATGTTTATACTTTCAGTCACTCATATAGTTCACATGATTGCATTGGTGTTTTCCAAGTCGCCTGCGACAGACATATGTTATATATGGTAAACGGTAACCAATAATAGAGGAAGACTTCCTTATGTGTAGAAAGATGACAACTACGTTTTATACAATTAAACTTGTTGTTATAAAAAAGAATTTACAAAATTTGTCCTATTTCTCCGTTTTCCCGATGGAATCAAAGGCCGTCGGGTAGTATACATATATAACAATAAAAGTGTTAACACTTTCCCACATACAAACTCTTTCTGACGCCTCAGCAGAGCAGGCGACTTTCTAAAACATTGTGACAAAAGGAGTAATTGCTCACAATGAGGATTTTCTCCTTTTTGGCAACATTGTTTTCAACTGTATTCAATACTTACAATTTAATTTTATAGATATTTTCCATATTTTTGCCTGGATCATTTCAAAGTCGTCCAAGGCAGATTTGTTGTATGAGGGAAAGTGTTAACCCTTTCCCTCTCATATAGACGCTTTCTGACGCCTCTGCAGCAGACGGCTTTTTGAAAAACATAGTGACAAAAGAAGAAATTGCACAAAACGTGCAATTTCTCCTTTTGCCACAATGTTTTCCACTTTTTGTCATAGGTTATCCATTCAATTATGGAGATTTTTCTATTTTTTGACAAAATACGTTCAAAGTCGTCTGCTGCAGAATTTCCGTATGAGGGAAAAAGTGTTAAGGGGTAAAGAGATAGCAGAGATGAGAGCGTTGTACCTTAGCTAGTCGGGAAAATCGATGGAGAAATTCCCTGTAGAAATCAAATAAGAATTTGCTACAAATTTACAGGAATTGTGTGAGGCGGTCTCTCTATCGCGTTGATGTTACCATATCCATTTATTTCGCGGTTTATTACGTTGCACTAAATCAAAATATTTTAATAAATATTCACCGGTGACCCGCAAATTGAATTCGGTTTTTCTCTTCTCATCTCTCAAGAGATATATGTTTCCACTATTCTAACTATACGTATTTCGGTAAGTCTTTTCTTTCTTTCATTATTTTGGACTATACGTTCTATTTGAATTCACAATAATTTAAGCCTCATGTCAAACAGTGTACACGAACAATCTCGCCAAAGCCTTCAGGCTACGAGTCTGTAAATAAAAGTAGTAGAACGATATGTGTACAGTAGCTGTTGATGAAACGCTAGCATACTATATATTTCGACCCATACCCTTTTTGTGTTACCGAAAGGGTTATTTACAACAGAGTCCCTTTGGGCCTGACTAGCCTTACACTTTTATGTCATTAAAATGATGTTGCTTTTGGAAGGTGGGCGTTCATTGTACAGTCGGGACTTACGGAAGCTAATAATTATATATGGCGTTTATCAAATTTAGCCAACATTTGATATAGCAGATAATCAATAACGCTTTGTCCACATATAGCTATAGAGATGGTTCGTTTATGTACAGTCTGTTATATATCCTGGTTCGTCATCTCTGGTATAATACGGAGACGCAATAATGGCTGAGCTTATAATGTATTTGAAAATAAATAATTTTGTGTTGGATTGAATTGTACTTTGCGCCGCTTTCAACAATGATTCAGTTATATAACGGCGTTTCGTGTGTGATTTATCAGTATTACTGGTCCATTTATCCTTTATTGACGAGTCAGCCGTACGTTATGTTAACCCAAAAATCCTAAACACCAAGAAGGAAAGCCATTGCTACTATTTCTAACGTATTTTGTATGACCCAGTCTGGGGATTAAACACCGCGACATCATGCTCCCTTGAAAATAGAAGTGTTAATGAAACAGAATAAAACTACCTTTTCCACTAGACTCTATACATTTGTTCACATATGGCATTGTGGTATTGTCGTAATATTCCTTTTTTAATCGTTGGAGCTGCTCACGAAAATTAGCAATTTATACTCAACTATCATTCAGGCTAAATATAATATCCGTGGTATAGCAGTAACACTTTGCATAGTCTTGAACTTTAAAAGTGAGATAAAAAACTATTTTGGATGGTGCAACTCAATTGCTGGGAAAAAAAGACAAAATGGCATGACACTAAATAGAACTCACAGTACACCATAAAATGAATCGTTTTATTGGTCCAAAACGCTTTGCGTGCCAATAAGGTATGCGACGCTGATACGCTGTTTGGTATATATAGGATCTGACATGAGTTGTCATTAAATAAAAAGTTTTATTTAACGAGTTAAAGAAATTTGTTATTAAGCTAGCCTCTGGCGAGCTTAATAATACATTACTTCGACGAGTTTTATAAAACTTTTTGAAATGACAACGAATGTCAGATTCTTTTAATCACATGACGAAACACAAAAAGAAAATCGTTTTTTCGCTGTCAGAAAATAGTCCCAACATGTAATAATTAATAAACGGTTAGCTAATCACACAAAGTATTTTTAATACCGATAGTGGTCCCTTACGTCGTCCATCTATCGTGACGTTTGTGTTTACCGGCTACACGGTCTCAGCCATTTTGTAAACATTCGCGGATGAATTCAAAAATAGTGATTCTGTCATGTTATATTACACGTGCGACATATAAAGAAAAACGTAATGGGTATATTAGATCGGATACAAGTATTGTCATGTGACAAAAGCATTTACGGTACGGTACTGGTATTACATACCAGTTAGTTATGGTTCATGTTTACGGTACGGTACTGGTATTACATACCAGTTAGTTATGGTTCATGTTTAGATGGAAACATCCGTGTAGACTGTATTTAACTTATGGAACTTAACCTTTTCCCTCATACGGCAAATCTGCAGCAGACGAATTTGAACATATTTTGTCAAAAAATAGAACATCTCTATAATTGAATGGATAACCTATGACTAAAAGTGGAAAACATTGTGGCAAAAGGAGAAATTGCTCGTTTTGAGCAATTTCTTCGTTTGTCACTATGTTTTCAAAAATACTTCTGTTGCAGAGGCGTCATAAAGCGTCTCTATGAGGGAAAGGGTTAAATTAAGTCGTTGGAAATCACAGGAGGATTGTCCTTTATATATTCAAATGTTGATGATTTTGTTTTTCGAAAGGGAAACCTTGTTAAATTGTAAATTCTTTGAATTTCGAGAGGGACATTATTAGAATAAATCTGTCGTCCCATTCCAGATTATTAAAGTGTAATTACAATTATTTTGTATGTAAATATTGTAAATAAATAGGTTTAACCCTTTCCCTCATATAGACGTTTTTTGACGCCTCTGCAGCAGACAGCTTTTTGAAAACGAGCAATTTCTCCTTTTGCCACAATGTTTTCCACTTTTAGTCATATTTAAGTCCATTCAATTATCGTATGAGGGAAAGGGTTAAAACTTTAAACTAACGGGGAACCTTATAAGCGAAATATTCTATTCAAGTGTAATCTTCAAACGGTTCAAAGTCACAGTAAACAACAGTGCAGACAGAAGCCCTTATTTCTGGAATGTCATTTTTCTTGAGCAGTCTAACACCCTCGCTAATAAATCGCTGCGACACGAAGTTCTTCATCCGGGGCCGTCTATCAATTATGGATACAGCCAGACTTCGACTAATTATATATTTACACAAAATCTTCTCCGTCTTTGAGAAGATCATTCCCCGTGCTGCAACACATGTTGTCTTCGACCATTCATTGACATTCCCCCTGAGAGTTAAATATCTGCACTTGAAATACGGGCGGATTGAGTGAGTCGTCACAGATCCTGTCTTCGTTGACAGAGGCCGCCTTACTGTCAGTTATTCTCCAATTAAACATTGATTTTAACATTAGTAAAGGATCAGCATTGTTCATGGTATGGTTAATTCACGCGTCAGGGTGGGGGTTTGCTATGGAGCTCTGAATATCAGTTTGTTTGTTTGTGTGTTTTTTTTACGGGGGCAATCGTAATAACCGCTTAAGTCTGGAGTTACCTGCCCCTACTATTACATTATATGGTCAGGCATACATCAATATTGGATGCACCCTTTGGGCATGGTGTAACAATCAAAAGGATATAGACGCAATCCTGTGTGGGGATCACCCGGCTAATGTTTAAAACCCTGAATGTATTTTAAATTAATTATTCGTGGAAGACAGTGGTGCAGAGGTAGAGCGTCGGCCTTTCGTATCAAAGGTCCCTGGTTCGAGTCCCGTGATGAGCGGATCCTGACTTTGGGATTTTTCCACACAATCGGCGCGAGTACTGGTTAAGTATCCAGGAAGCAGACATCGATCGTGATTAATATAAACTTAAAGCTTGTTTCGCAATCGAAAAGGCGTTAAGCAGGTGCTTAACAATACGCCTACAAGTTATAAAGAGTTGAAGGAAGTACTGTCTCCCAACAATTTGCTGAGTGTTTTCTGTGTTCGTCATCTTGTCATTTATAAAGCATTTTCGACAGTTCTTGGTAATATAGATATGACATCGTGAA
Organism: Serripes groenlandicus; assembly: GCA_031761405.1. Lineage (NCBI taxonomy): Eukaryota > Metazoa > Mollusca > Bivalvia > Cardiida > Cardiidae > Serripes > Serripes groenlandicus. The sequence goes on from JASEVX010000005.1 coordinate 76,194,723, forward strand.
AACTGTAATCTAATCATAATTTCATTGGATCACCTCCGAGAGTCGGAACTAGCATCCGAGTGTGAATATGTAAACTAATATATCTATAGGTGCTACCTATTTACGAAAAAAACGCAAGATAATTATAAACAAAAATTAAAGAGCATACTTTGGCCATAAAAAAGGATTTATAAGTAATTGACTAGACAATAATAATGTTAATGTCATGTTTCTTGCATTATCAAAACATATTTGGAATTCGTATTGCTGTCGTCCATTATTACGAACAGAAAATAATAAAGTAAAGACTTTCAGAAAATCAAGGAATAATTTATAATGAACGAGGTTAAAACATGAGGGCCAAGATGATCCTTAATCGATCACCTGCATTATGGTAAAGAAGCAAATAGATCAACCCTTTTCTGATGCCACCTGGCGACTGCCTTTTTCAACCAGTCAATATGACTGGAACAAATTATGTAAGGGGTCACATTTCTGCTAAACCCTTTCCCTATTAGAGACGGTTTCTGAGGCCTATGCAACAGACGATTTAGGAAAAGATTGCCGCAATAAGAACAATTGCTCCTTCTGAGGAAGTTATCCTTTTGCCACACTGTTTGATAAATAATTATACTTTGAATGAGTGAGTCAATAGCTCATGTATAGAAAGTTGGGGTCTTTCATGTTGATACCATTTTTTTTGCGGGAAACGACGTCGCTCCATTGACGTTACGCCAAGATGAAGTGTAACGGAAATGACGTCACGTCCTTCTTTGGCTACGATACAGTCACAATTTAGTTTCGGGCGTAGAAGGCTAATGCTGTCGTTTTTTTGACGAACGGGAAAACATATTTCTTACAGATTTCCATTTATATTTAACTTTTAATACAAACGTTAATTCCCACATAACACAGCACTTAAATGATCTTAAATATCGATTTTAAAAAAATGATTAAAAAGACGACAATAATTTTCAATACGTGTTTTTCTGCTCATTTTATACATACCCTAAATACCGATTTAAAAAAAATGATTAAAAAGACGACAATAATTTTCAATCTGTGTTTTACGTCTGCTTTTTATACATATCCAAAATGACGGCCCCCATGGATTTTTCCAGTTTCATTTCAGAAAGCTTCATGGGTTATTGAAAAAAAAAAAAAAAAAAAAAATCTCACACCTGTTAACTATAAGCGAAAAAACCCATTTATGTTTTTATTTCGTATTATAGAGAGCTACTGGTACAGTACTCGTCAATGTTGCTATTTAGCAAAGAGTATCGCAGACTTACCAGAACATTTTAAAAGTATCTACAATTACACGATTGAATGATTAGAGGTATACGCCGGTTCCAACAGTAGTTCCGTTATATCACGCCGGCCAGACCACATACCCATTTGTTTCCTGGTGATTTTTCGGAACGGAACATCACACATTATTATACCCCCCGGCAAACAAAGTTTGGGGGGGTATATAGGAATCACCCTGTCTGTCCGTCTGTCTGTCCGTCTGTCCGTCTGTCTGTCTGTCCGTATGTCCACATTTCTTGTAAGCACTACTCCTCCTAAACGGCTCAATGGATTTGGTTCAAACTTTACATGAAGGTTACACATCATATGTAGATATGCATGAAGGAAGATCACACGCCTCGGACTCTTCCAAGGGGAGATAATTTAACTTAGAGGTTATCTGCGAGGGACTCCTGTGCACATACCTCCACATTTCTTGTAAGCACTACTCCTCCTAAACGGCTCAATGGATTTGGTTCAAACTTTACATGAAGGTTACACATCATATGTAGATATGCATGAAGGAAGATCACACGCCTCGGACTCTTCCAAGGGGAGATAATTTAACTTAGAGGTTATCTGCGAGGGACTCCTGTGCACATACCTCCACATTTCTTGTAAGCACTACTCCTCCTAAACGGCTCAATGGATTTGGTTCAAATTTTACATGAAGGTTACACATCATATGTAGATATGCATGAAGGAAGATCATACGCCTCAGACTCTTCCAAGGGGAGATAATTCAACTTAGAGGTTATCTGCGAGGGACTCCTGTGCACATACCTCCACATTTCTTGTAAGCACTACTCCTCCTAAACGGCTCAATGGATTTGGTTCAAACTTTACATGAAGGTTACACATCATATGTAGATATGCATGAAGGAAGATCACACGCCTCGGACTCTTCCAAGGGGAGATAATTTAACTTAGAGGTTATCTGCGAGGGACTCCTGTGCACATACCTCCACATTTCTTGTAAGCACTACTCCTCCTAAACGGCTCAATGGATTTGGTTCAAACTTTACATGAAGGTTACACATCATATGTAGATATGCATGAAGGAAGATCACACGCCTCGGACTCTTCCAAGGGGAGATAATTTAACTTAGAGGTTATCTGCGAGGGACTCCTGTGCACATACCTCCACATTTCTTGTAAGCACTACTCCTCCTAAACGGCTCAATGGATTTGGTTCAAATTTTACATGAAGGTTACACATCATATGTAGATATGCATGAAGGAAGATCATACGCCTCGGACTCTTCCAAGGGGAGATAATTCAACTTAGAGGTTATCTGCGAGGGACTCCTGTGCACATACCTCCACATTTCTTGTAAGCACTACTCCTCCTAAACGGCTCAATGGATTTGGTTCAAACTTTACATGAAGGTTACACATCATATGTAGATATGCATGAAGGAAGATCACACGCCTCGGACTCTTCCAAGGGGAGATAATTTAACTTAGAGGTTATCTGCGAGGGACTCCTGTGCACATACCTCCACATTTCTTGTAAGCACTACTCCTCCTAAACGGCTCAATGGATTTGGTTCAAACTTTACATGAAGGTTACACATCATATGTAGATATGCATGAAGGAAGATCACACGCCTCGGACTCTTCCAAGGGGAGATAATTTAACTTAGAGGTTATCTGCGAGGGACTCCTGTGCACATACCTCCACATTTCATGTAAGCACTACTCCTCCTAAACGGCTCAATGGATTTGATTCAAACTTTACATGAAGGTTACACATCATATGTAGATATGCATGAAGGAAGATTTTTCTCCTCAGATTCTTCCAAGGGAAGATAATTCAACTAAGAGGTTATGAGGAACTCCTGTGATACCTTGTAAGCGCAACTCCTCCTCAACATTAGGACCTCGTCATTAAATGGTGGCACCCTATAATAATCAGTCTGTTAGTCTGTCTGTCTGTCTGTCTGCATTTCCTATGTCGTACAATAACTGAAATTTGCCTTAGCAGATTTTTAAGAATAAAATTTATACACAACATTAAGCATCACTAGAGGAAGCTCCCTTTGATTTTGAAGTATTTCCGATTTTTCATTATGAAGAATTTGACTTACACCCATTGTGACATGATATTTTTCTATTTGAGTGTCTGGATTTGAATTTTAAACACAAATGGTAAACAAACATGGAGCGGGGGGTATTCTTCAGTGAGCTTTGCTCACAGTATTTCTAGTTTTTACAAGATCAACGGGTTAATTTCACAAATCAAAGCTCATGGTTGGAAGGCGATAAACGCTATTCAAACTGACATTTAACAATCATCGGAAAGAAGCAATCGCCAAACCTAAGGTGGTACTCGCTGGAACGGCTAAATTGTCAACAATACCGAACGAATTTGAAAGTGCATGTTTCTAATGGAGATCATCGGTGGATTATCTCCTCAATTCATGTTTGTGGTGGCGCTGCGGTCAAGAAGGGTCCTTGATCCGGATAATTTCGGATTTTATCGTAGTGGGCGTTTCCACTATTGTAAAACATTGTTTGTTAAAATAAATGCTCTAAATAATGCAACATTTATAAGTGAGCTTGATGCAGTCTGTTTTATAAGCTATGACATCATCCCATTTTGGTTACGATCGAGCCGCGAAAGTTTTCAATTAAGGGAACTTAGATACGAACCTAGGCTCGGCCATAAATGGTTTCCGATTTTTGACTAAATGACCTTAGCTGTCGATGCGCCATAAAACAATATACATTCCGATTTTTGACTAAAATCCTGTTCGACTATGTTCGTTTGTCTTCCGTCAATGGGTCTTTTATGTGTGAAAGTGGGTATAAATAGAGAATATTATGTCCCTGACGTAAGATATGAACTTTATCTGACGAGGTTGGGAGAATTGATAATTGGCGAGCCTTTGGCGAGACAATTATCCTTTCTCACAGCCGAGTCTGATAAAGTTCATATCTTACGTCAGGGACGTAATATTCTATTTATCTTGCATGTAAAATAAGGGTTTCAGGTAAATCTACATTGATTTTAACTAGTTTTAATAAATAACATACACAATTACAAAAGCCCATTCATGAATGACCTCACCTAAAATATAATGACGTCACGCGCGTGCATAAATCTGCGCCGAATTACATTGTGTACACACGACATACGGAAGCTAAAGAGTTCCGACTTCAACTCCATATTTCTCGATTATTACTACTTAATTTGTATATCTGGTGTGACGTAATACCTTAAAATGCCAATATTAACTCGAACATATTCTTAGTAGAAGTGTAAGTATTGCGGATTGGCCGTCGCTTCAGTACACACGATAGGTCAACATGTATGTCAACCGCCGTGTTTTGAAAATGAATAGTTGTGTTGGATCTGAAAGTCAATGTATAAAGTTAGTTCAGGCTAAGGAAGTTCAAGTAACACTCAAAGTTTAAATACAGATGACTATATTCAAGACAAGTGTGATGCTCAGGCTTAGTCGTCGTTTAAATTGGAGACATTCATTTTTGGAAAAGGATACCATCACTGTTGTGGGTAGACATGTCGAAGACACGTTACGAAACTTTTAGTTTTAAGAATCATGTAAACACTAGCTGTACGTAAATGATAAGTTATTTAACTAGAAGAAACATTTTCTGGCTATCTCGCCTAAACGTAAAATGATTTTCTGTCGGAACTGCTGTATGGAAGAGGAATCCGTGGGTAGATTAGGATCGATGTTCGTGAACCTTTCTCGTGGTAAAACACAGACTGACGATAGAAATTAAACATTTGTCGTTTAACGTGGAGTCATTTAAGTGCATTAAAATTACTTGTGGAAACATAGATATGCTTCTCATTATAGGACATTACTCGCTTCAGATTGTATTTAAACAAGGTTACCTATGAACTGATCACGTGAGAATAAATGGGTCTATGTATGCGACATTTTCAACGAAGAAAGACAGTTCATCAAGTAAGACTGAACATGCAGATCCCGTGTGATTTATATAACGATATTCTTTTCGATTTGTATTTGCATTGTAAAATGTGTTTAAATGTAATTAAAACAATAATAACTTTATTTCTGATTGTTATTTTATGTTTGTTCATTGCTTTGACTGTTATACTATCAACATAATTGAGCCGTTCCACGATAAAAAACAACATTATGGATTCTGCGTAATGTATCAATCCAGATCAGCCTGCGCAGGCTAATCCGGTCCGACACATTCCGTCTCAGGGGGATAGAGGTATTGAGCAATGATTCCTTAAACAGAAAATCCACAGGAGGCGAAACGTGTCTGACCGGGTTAGCCTGCGCGGCATGCTGAGGCTGATCCGGTTCGATAATTATCTGGTGGAACGGCTCATTTATATTTCAGAAAAAGTAGTTCCAGCGATTACGTCATTTCTAAAAATAAGTAGACTGATAAAGATAAAAGTTTATCATACCAGTAGACATGTAAACAAAAGGTTTATCATACCAGTGTTATACGTCACGTAATCTGCTCATTGCATGATAAATAATGTTAGGTAGAGTATCATTGTAAGGTGTACTGGCTGCCGTGATATAACAGAAAACCAGTTGAAGACGGGGATACACTCAAATCAACGAATCAATCAGTATTACCTTGGACAATTCCTGCATATTTCTGGGATATTTCCGATAAAAAATAAGCCCTTTACGTGCCCAGGGGATTTTGACGCCTCCGTAATAGACAAGTGGCCTAAACTAGGGGATATTTGTTATTTTTTCACAACTTTTATATATATATACATAATTCGTTCCTCTGATATTTTGTATTCATAGCAGAAGATTACAAACATATCATATATGATAAACGGTTAATGCATGAAACAAATATACTGCACGAATATGACCTTGATAAGGCTGGTCTTTACTGTTCGTAAAACGAAACCTTTTTCCAGCTTGCAGACGCATTCTGACGCATCTGAAGCATACGACTTTTGAAATCAGGTTGTGAAAATTTGCTCATAATGAGTAACTTCTCCATTTGCCACAATGATATCAAATCGATTTAATAATAAAACTGTTCTTTATACAGAATTCCTATGTTTTTCGTCTAAGTTTTCGTAAAGTCGTCTGCTGCAGATGTGTTATTTTATTTGTTGGAAAGGCTTAAACAGGACGAGAACAGATAGAAATGTTCCTGAACTCTTTCATTTCCAACTTGTTTAAAGTAGACTCTTCCATGTCCAAAGTCTCGCGTCTTCATGTCTCGTGTATTAAGAGTTTTGGAATATTGTGTTAACTAAAAAGCAAACAATGCTGACTCCAGGTGAGACTGCTCGTTTCGAGCTGACTCACCTGATTATGAGCCGTTCCACGAGGAAATCAACATTGTGGACTCTGCGTAAAGTATCAATCCGGATCAGCCTAAGCATGCCGCGCAGGCTCACCCGGACAGACACTTTTCGCCTCCTGTGGATTTTCTGTTTCAGGAATCATTACTCTATACCTCTATCGCCTTCAGGCGGAATGTGTCGGCCCGGATTAGCCTGTGCGGATTACGCAGGCTGATCTGGGTCGATACATTACGCATAGGCCATAATGTTGGTTTTCTCGCGGGACGGCTCAAATGTAAAAAGCTATCTAATTCGCAGCATCGTTCACTTCGGAATACTTTCTAGCTAACGGTATCATAATGAGTCTGACTTTTTCTCGATGTTTAGTCCTAAAACTAAATAAACTCAACCACTTCCCTCTTGCAGACGCATTTTGACGCATATGCAACAGGCATATTTGGAAAATATTGTGGAAAACGGTGAATTTGGGCATAATGAGCAATTTCTCCCTTTATGACAATGTTTCCGATATGATGACGCAGAGTCAATAATGTTGGTTTTCTCGTGGAACGGCTCATATGTATTGTTGGCAAAAGCGTGAATGATACCATTGACACTGTCAGAGTTAAGAAATACTTTTCATTTCTATTTTCAGTATTATTGATGTATCAATCAGTGAGGGGTGATACATGAAAAGTGAGGATACCTTCTATATGACGGCAACAACGTACAGATAGCAGAGGTAAGTAACAACGTAATCGATTAATCGATTTATTTATTGATTTCTTGATTGATTGGGGGACTAACTCTAACATTAGTTTAGTCAAAATAACAGCCGCCAATTTAATCAAAGACTTTGGAAAGGATAGTAATGTACAGTTACCCTGACACCAGCGAGTCAATTCGTAATGCAACCCTGAACACCAAACAGGGAAAGTCATTATTCTTTTCATTTTTAAAGTGTTGGGTTTGACCCGACATGGGATCGAACCCGCAACCCTCTGCACTCGAGGCTGACGCTCTACCACTACACCACCGAGGCGGTTAGACACGACTTGACGTAGGGAACGAGCAAATTGCATACTGAGTGATCTAAACGTACCGTATATGTCAGATATCTGCAGATTGATTCTTTGAATTATGGCGAAGAGTTCATGTGCGGGTATGCATTTGTGATCTGGATCTACATTGGTCGTTAATGTATTTGTTTGGTTTTCACGTAAATTTCATAATTCAATTGCGATTCATACTTTGATCGTAGTTGTCATTGGTTTCAAAACTTTTACATAACAATGTATAAGTGCATTTCTATACAGTTTGAAGAAATGTTTCCCTTATAATTTTTAAATCTAATGGTATGATTTACATATTTATATAGTTCAACATCACTGAGGATATGTCATAACATATTGCCTTACTCTTTCGCTGCCAAAGGCAATACAATGCTTTTACAAACAATGCTGACACCGGTAAGACAGCTCATAATGAGCGGTCTTAGCTGAAATCTGCATTGTTTGCCACTTAGATATAAAATTTTACCAAATCTCCTGTTGGACGAAAAATGGAGTGGTCCAATTTTCAACATGGAAGAGTCGACTTTGTGAAATTCGGCAGTAAAAGGTTTAAGAATAACAAGAAAATAGACGGTGCTAAAAGGAAAACCAACATTTATGTAATCAATACACTTGTGGACAAATACCTGCCTAAGTAACCAAAATGGTATATGCTTAACAAACGCAATTCTTAAAAACATTCTTTGACTTATGTGCGAACGGTGTGGCGTCCTATCAGACTACGTGAATGTATCTATAAACGGCCGATCTGTGTCTATAAACGGTCACAAATGCCTTACGGTTGTCTATCGCAGAGTTCAAATTTAGGCCATAATGAAGATCGACTTGCGCCTGTCTACGAGACGACTAGACAATAAAGATTCAACGGGTTTTGCCTCCACAAAATGTCTATTAGCACTCATTAAAATATAAGTTGTTGATTCTCAATAGAATTGCCTCCACGAAATGTCTATTAGCACTCATCAAAATATAAGTTGTTGATTCTCAAAAGAATCGCCTCCACGAAATGCCTGTTAGCACTCATTAAAATATATGTTGTTGGTACTCAAAATGATCGTCTAAGTACCCACAACATAGGATGTTGATGTAAAATAATATTTCTAGAAAATAAACATGCAAATCGCCCATTATCTAGATCTCTGGATTGTTAACAGTCTTATCTTGATCCCCACATTTCCAAAAAAGGGAATGGTGCAGACATTGCCAACAGGTGAAAGGGTTAAAGTATTATTGAAGACTGTCTCAGCAGAGATTGATCGTAGATAAGGCGATTTAACCCTTTCCCACATACAACACATCTGCAGCAGACGACTTTTGAAAACATACCCGAAAAAAATTGGAAACTCCTTTTTAAATGAAAGTACAATATTTGAATAGTGTTAAAAACATGGTGACACAAGGAGAAATTGCTCGTTTCGAGCAATTTCTTCTTTTGTTACCATTTTTTTTTTAAAAACCCAGTCTGCTGCAGATGCGACAGAAAGCGTCTATATGAGGGTAGGGGTTAAGGAGCATTAGGAGAGATGAAAGTGTGAAAGTTTGTCATTACTTAGCGGGGGGATTTGTACGCAAATGGTCATTTAAGGGCTTAATGGTGCTACACATCGTGATGAATTCACCAAAAGAAGACTTCTAAAAACCCTTTTACTTGCGGATTCGTGTGATTCTGTCGTCTTATGGGACATTTGATATAGTTGAAGTGGATAGATACAAAAGTAGTAACTCCACCGTTTCACTTTTATTGGGGTTTTACGCCGCTTTCAACATTATTTCAGTTATATCACGGCGACAGTTCACGTATTCATGATCCCTGGGTAAACAAACCAGTACTGGGATAGAAAATGTGCCTTGCCCAAGGGCACTCCACCATGACCGTAGTGCCGCGACTGGGGATCGAACCCGGGACGCCCGGTTTCGAAATCCCCGACGCTAACCACTCGACCACAGCAAATTTGTTCTCCAAATTGACCAATCAGAAGACTTATTTGAAGCATGGAGTTCATTTCGGAGCTGTACAGTAACTATTTTTCTCACATGGACGTCTTAAACCGCCTCTGGTGCAGTAGTAACAGACGAAATAGACGACGTCTGCAATATAATGAAATAAAAGCAATCGCGATAGAAAATTGTTGTTGGATGTTGCCGGGCGTTAATACAATCGTAAGGAATGGAATGATAAAAACATGTGAATCGTCCTGCTGTAATTTTACGAGAAAATGAAAATTGTTGGAATGTTGGCGTGCTTTATTTTAACCCTTTCCCTCATATAGACGCTTTCTGACGCCTCTGCAGCAGACGGCTTTTTGAAAACATGGTGACAAAAGAAGAAATTGTACAAAACGTGCAATTTCTCCTTTTGCCGCAATGTTTTTCCACTTTTTGTCATAGGTTATCCATTCAATTATGGAGATTTTCTATTTTTTGACAAAATACTTTCAAAGTCGTCTGCTGCAGAATTGCCGTATGAGGGAAAGGGTTAAATAAAAGTTTAATCATAGGTATGATGTAAAAAACGTGAATCGTCATGGACGCTTTAAACCGACTAGAGAGTACGAATAATTTGTCTAATTTGGGTTTTACGCCGTTTACAACATTATTTCAGTTATAGCACGGCTACAGTTCACTTATGATCCCTGGGTAATTGATTGATTGATTGATTGGGGTTTAACGCCGTTTTTAACAATTTCTCAGTTATATCACGGCGGCCAGTTCACCTATTCATGCATTTCCTGGTTTTCTCACACCAGTACTCCACACAACAATCTTTCCAAGCAACTGGCTGCTTTTCCACATATACTTAGCCCATTGGTGGAAGAAGAATGACGCATGTCGCATTGACTTTTGTCAATCGTCGGAAAGAAAGTTGGCCTAGCCGGGATTCGAACTCACAACCCCTGGATTGACAGCCCGCGTCGCTACCGACTGAGCTACCGGGGCTCGGCGATCCGTGGGTAAACAAACCAGTACTAGGCTAAAAAAAGTGCGCTTGCTCAAGGACACTTCACCTTTGAACCGTGTTGCCGCGAATCCGATCGAACCCGGAAAACCCGGTTTCAAATCCCCGATGCTAACCGCTCGACCACGGCGGATTCAGGAGCTGCACCAAAGGACGTCTACGTGATAATGATATGGAAACAATTGCGATAAAAACAACAGAAATGTTTTCGTACGTAAATACAATTGTATGGAATGGAATGATAGAACATGCGAATCGTCTTGTACTTCTTCTCTAACATGGGAGTATTAAACAATCTCTAAAGGCGTACACTCACGTATACATGAATGTAATGAGTCGATAGTGTTAGAGAATGCCGAATTGAATCCACAAATTCAAATGAGCAAGAGGAAATTCCACGGTTTCTTTAAATGGGAAAACACGGAGCGGACGTTTTTTTAACTGCTTATTTCCTATGAAATAATGAAAAACAAGACTTGTACGACCTTCTTCAACATTCCGTTACATATACATCGACGTATTGTGGATTAATTAGAATAAGTATGAAATATAACGATTTTGGACCATTATGGTGTTCAGTCCCTTTAAAGTGGAATAAAATACTAATGTAGAAACATGAAACAAGACAAAATACAACGTCTACATATTAATGATATGAAAGCAATTGCGACAGAAAACAGTTTGATTGAAATGTTGGCGTGCATGAATAAATGGTTTAATGAATGATTTGATGTAACATACGAATTATCCTGTAGTAATTACGTAACATGGACGTCTTTAACTGCCTCGGTAGCAGACGACAATTAGTTTGATTTTATTTGATTAGTATTTTACTCCACTTTAACCCTTTCCCTCATATAGACGCTTTCTGACGCCCCTGCTGCAGACGGCTTTTTGAAAACATAGTGACAAAAGAAGAAATTGCACAAAACGTGCAATTTCTCCTTTTTCCACAATGTTTTCCACTTTTTGTCCATAGGTTATCCATTCAATTAAGAAGATTTTCTATGTTTTGACAAAATACGTTCAAAGACGTCTGCTGCAGAATTGTCGTATGAGGGAAAGGGTTAAATGTTATATGAATTGTATATCAGTTACCGCATGACGTTCCCTTCGCAAATCAAACTATACTTCCCTTATGAGTTATCCTGACACCGATACATAATTTAAGTAATTTGTAGTCTTCCGATTCTGTTATCTCCAGGATATATTTATTGCATTCCTCGTATGACAGATAATTACTGATTAGCTTAAGCTTTCAAAACACATCCAAACTCTATTCATTTGACAGAGCCAGTTTGATTACGGTACATTACCAAGGTTTTCCCACAAACAAAAACATGCTCTATTAACAGTATTAAACCATAGTTAAAAAACTTGCTATCTTTTTTATGACTGGATTTTTAATACATTGAACGTATAACATAATACATTATAACATGAGCCTTCCCACGAGAAAACCAACAGTGTGGACTCTGCGTAATGCATCGACCAAGACCAGCCTGCGCAGTTCGCGCAGGCTGGTCTGGGTCGATGCATTCCGTCTCTAAGGGTTAGAGGTATAAAGTAATGATTGTTGAAACAGAAAATCCACAGGAGGCGAACAGTGCCTGCCCGGATTAGCCTGCGCGGCATGCTTAGGCTGATCCGGATCGATACGTTACGCACAATGTTGGTTTTATCGTGGGAAGGCTCATATTATGAAATACCCTGTATATATACACGAACGTGCGCTACTGCAATAACGTTTTATGTCTGATTCTAATGCGATGTTGTTGCTGCAGTGCGACCTCAGTCGACAAAGTAAAACGAATGATTGTATAATGAATCGAGATTAATCTATCCCTAGACGTATACTCGTAAACATCTCCAAAATTAAGTAAATAATTATTTATGTTCACACAGTGGGAGAATCTTAATCAGATTTAATGACTGGAGACGAATACATGCACGTGTGAAACAACGAATTTAGAAATAGAGCAAACGTGTCGCTACTAACATAGGTGAAACAGGCTGCACGAAAACCGCGCTTCTTACGTTTTAACCCTTTACCATATGTAGGCGTTTTGTGACACATCTGCAGCGGACGAACTTTGAAAACAAAGTGGCAAAAGAAGCAATTGTTTATACACAATAAGCACTTTCTCCTGTTGACAAAATGGTTTTAACTCTTTCCAATAGTTCTACATTCATTAATGGAGGTTTTCGATATTTTACCTAGCTTTTTAAAAGTAGTCTGCTGCAGATTTTTGTTTGTATGTGGGAAAGGGTAAGATGAAGTATCGATACCGATCAGTTGCTTGTTTTACGCCATTTTTAATATTATTTCAGTCATATGACTGCGACAGTTCACAAATTCATGATCCCTGGGTAAACAAACCAGTACTAGGCTAAGGACATGTGCCTTGCCCAATAGCACTTTTCCATGGACGCCATGACTGGGGATCGAACCCGGGAAATCCACGACGCTTCTCAGTTGTAGGCATTTCTTTATCGTCATTACCATTAAAACAACGGAATTTCGTACGTTAAGAATTAACTTGACATGCCTATCTATTTAGATCACTTACGGAAATTTTGCAACATCCAATGCTGGTCGATGAAGTAAAATCGATAGTATTGTATAAAGTTGACTAATGACTTTCATAAACGAATGCAACTCACTTTGTTTATTATACATGTACATACCAGTTTAATCATTACTAATGCGTTTCCACATCGAGGGCTTGGCGTGAAACGGTTGTAACTTAAAACCTATTTTGAAAACCCTGGTTTAGGGGCAACTTTGACCCCTTTGTAAACAATGCAAATTTAGGTGCCATTGCTCAGAACGAGCAATGGCACCTACATTTCCATTGTTTACCAAGAAAAATGATTTAACGCTTATAAAGACTTTATGGCGAGTTGATTAACCTTGGTAAAAAAAATACCAATTTTAGTTACAACCGTTTCACGCCAAGCCCTCGACATGTCTGTCTATCAAATCGCCGAGTCTCGGTAGCTCACACGGAGCTGTCAAACAAGGGGTTGTGAGTTCAAGCTCGACCAACAATAGTTTGGATGTTTAACAAAACTCAATGCGACGCGCGCCATTTGTCTTTCACCAATGGACTAACAGTCTATGTAGAAAAGCAGTCAGTTGCTTGAAAAGACCGTTGGGAGGAGTAAAAAAGCCAGGAAACATGTGAGTAGGCGAACTGGCCGCCGTTACATGACTGAAGCATTGTTTAAAACGGCGTTAAACCCTAATCAATCAATCAATTACTATATGTATCAGATCGATGAGCTGCGAAAATAAACTGATGTTTCTTTCAGCTGACCTAGTGCAATGTGTTACGTAGATACAGACTGATTTATGAAAGGAGGAAATGATAGATACCATCTAAATGATATGAAATAAATAACAAATCCAGTAAAACGCCCGCCATAAAGAACGAAGACAAATTATGGTCGCGTGTTTAATGTCACAATGGTATTGCACTACCACAACAAAATGCTCCGATATGAACCCGTTACAGTTATACATAACTGATCATTATAAGGGATAATACTTAAAATGTTTCTTTGTAATATATTCTTTAGAATCCAGTATACATCTTGCAAATCCTGTATATTATGGTAAGACTTGGAACCAGCTAAGTTTCGCAAGAACATTTACTGTTAACAGTGATCAGGGCTTTAGAATAGAGTATTTCAAAATCCAAAATCTTTCTTTGATATTCAAACCCTATTTTGTAGCTACTCAAAATAATCGTGTAAGTGGAACGAATCTTATTGGTACCCAATCCAGAGCGCATAGTTGGTTCATCAGCGAGATATTGAGGGAAAATGATACATTTACTCCTCTTGTCTAGTCTACTGGTGATGGTACCCCGTGTGTACTTACCGCGTGTTTTATTTTGAAAGCTTAATAACTATTCATACTGTCCAGAAGTTTCAGCCATGAATAATGGTAATGCGTCCCAAAAGGTTTTTATCCCTCTGCCTTGCACGCAACCGTTTGTCACGTTTATGATAAATGAGCCGTCCCGCGAGAAAACCAACATTGTGGACTCTGCGTCAAGTATCGACTCGGATCAGCCTAAGCATGCCGCACAGGCTTACCCGGATATACACTTTTCGCCTCCTGTGGATTTTCTGTTGCAGGAATCATTACTCTATACCTGTATCCCCCCTGAGACGGAATGTGTCGGCCTGGATCAGTCTGCGCCGTTGGTTTTCTCGCGGGACGGCTCAAATGTAAAAAGCTGTCTAATTCACAGCATCGTTCATTTCGGATTACTTTCTAGCCAAGGTTATCGTAATAGGACTAACTTTCTCTCGATGTTCTGTCTTAAACCTAAATCTACTCAACCCTTTCTCTCGATGTTCTGCCCTAAACCTAAATTTACTCAACCCTTTCCCTCTTGCAGACTCATTTTGACGCATATGCATCAGGCAAATTTTGAAAATATTGTGGAAAATGGTGAATTTGGGCATACTGAGCAATTTCTCCATTTGTGAAAATGTTTTCAGTCTTAATTAAAAGGTAAACTTTGAGAATTTCTTTTCTGTTGTCGAGATGCATTCAATATCGTCTGCTGAATATTTAAATGAGGGAAAGACTTAAAGTAAATAGAATAAAAGTAGCTGTAGTTAAATACTTACACTTGCAAAACATGGTGTTTCAGCATGATCTTTTAGTCGTACATCGTGATGTTATGACTTAAGCTTTGTTGAGCGCGGCAGTATTTAAATTGGTTAACAAATCATGTAAAAATAGGTACATGTTTAGCTCTACAATTAATTATTTGTTTTTGCATAGCTGAACATACGCAACAATAAAATGAAAAAGAGTTAATCTTATTTTACCCTCTAACCCTATGCTGTGGGTACTCAAATGAATCGTCTGAATGAGACGATTCGTTTGAGCACCCACATCATAGGGTTTAGTTGAAGGATAAGAGAGATATTGTGGTGGGAAAAGAGCTGTATACTCATTCTTTAGCTAGACGTCTGTAAAAGGATAACTTTTGATTTTGTTCAGGGATTTCAGCTGTAAATTATGTTAATGCGTCCCAAAAGGTTCATTCCGTTTGCCATGCACGCTAGCGTTTGTCACGTTTCATGATAAATGTGAATCCCTATTTTTCGCCGTATGGGTTACCTCTGAATACCAAATAGACAACGGTTTCTTAATGCTATCCCGAATGATTGGCTGTTGTTACTTTTGCTGACATTGAAGTCGTTTTGAACGCATTAATTATATTTTTGTCAGATCGCATGATTATATTAAGCCTGTCTTATGCATTCAATAATTATAGTTATAGTAAACACGATGGTAAATCTTTTTCAACTGTAAAACACTTGTCGCGGGGCCAAGTTATTCACAATTGGAGAGAGTGTATGTTTGCGGCCCGTTTAGCTCAGTCGGTTGAGTACTCGCACTAAAAGTGAGATGTCCAGGGTTTGAGCCCCGGACTGGGTGCATGTTTTCTCTCCCTTTGTGACGCATATTTGATGGAAATAGCTGCCCATCGATTGTCATAAACGTCTGTTAGCGTATTATATGAAACCTTCCCAGGCACGTAGGCACGTAATATTCACACTGTATGTAATGTGTTATCTACAACTGCTGTCTCGTAGCAGGTAACGCGGATAGAGTTTTAAGATACATGCCCAAGCAATGAAATTAGTAATGATTCCCGAAACAGAAAATCTACAGAAGGCGAAAAGTGTCTGTCCGGGTTAGTCTGCGTGACATGCTTAGGCTGATGCGGGTCGATACTGGACGCAGAGTCCACAATGTTGGTTTTCTAACGGGAGGTTTTATTTAAGTATTCACATAATCTGTATTATCTACAGTGTTCACATAGATAATTCAAACTAGCGTGCATCGATACGATCATATGAGGCGATCATAGAGAGTGTGCTGGTTCAGTCTGATACGAATGGTAACACATTAGAATTTCTGATTGGAATAATTGAAAACCTCGAAGCCCATCGCACTCCCTAGAATTTTAATCAACTTTATAGAATCAAATTATATCGATAATTGAAAATCCACAGAGGTGTTCTAATTAAGAAAAAATAAGACATTTTCGACGCTTTAATTTAGGATACAAAGTGCACAATTTTAGATGATATTCGAGAGATGTTCTTTTTCTTCTATTGAAATAGAGTTTGTATAATTTATTTGTGTATTGCAACACTTATTCTACGATATCTCCAAAAATGGAGGCAATAAAGAATTGTATTGTATTGTATTGTATTGGTTCCTTGGAATTTAGTTCATAAGCTCATCTGCTTTTAGAAGAAAAAAAGTCGGTTTATTGCGTCATCATCGTCGTTGTCGTTTGCGTCGTCTGCGTCGTCTGCGTCCTGGTGTGAGTCCTCGTCTGCGTCGTCGAAAAACGTTAAATTAACCTTATAAATCATAAACCGTTATACATTTGTATTTGAAACTTGGTACACATGTTCATGGGAACAATACGCAACTCTATACACAGTCACGTGACTCTGGCTTTAAAACCCTATAGTCATGCCCCTATTTCGACTAAGAAAGACGCAGACGAGCGTTGGCGTTCGTTCGCGGCGCTCTTTTTGTACGAGGGTCAGTCGTTAAGTTCCCAGACTATTCTCATAAAATACGCATTATTCGGAAATATTAAATATGACATGTTATAGTCATGTATAGAAATACTTACAAGTATTTAATTGATATAAATCCTTTTTTCATTTAAATTCAATAATGCAGTTTAAGTGGTACGGAGCAGTTTGAAATCAAACATATTTAGGAACAAAATCTAGATGTATTATATCTCAAATCTTCACAATTTGGCGCGTTAACGTCATGATTTTAGACTGTTGTTAGAATCATATCTATGGAATACTTCCTGGAAGTTTTAATGTCATATCTGTCATAACAAGTATGGAATCGCATGTTGGTGATTGCTACCCTTCATCATGTGCAATCATTTTAACGTCAACGTCATTCGGCACGGAGCAACGTTCGGTGATAAGTTATTTCGCAAATGCAGGAATGACTCCTACAGAGACTTTCATATTCATGGAACGTGACCCGAATAGAAAGGTCAGCCGAACAATAGTGTTTGATTGGCATCGACGGTTCAAGGATGGCAGTGAAGAACGTGAAGACAGCTTTAGAGTCTGTCAACCAACATCTAGTGACAGAGATGTTCATTCTGTAACACGCGAAGTTGCCGACTAAGGACGGTTGACGAAATCGTTTCATCGTCGGCTTTGAGCCAAAAAAACGTTCATAATTTGTTTTAAAATATGAACTGAACATGACAAAAGTGTGTTCAATAAGTGGGTGGAGAGACACCCGAAATGTGTTTATGCAGGTGGTGAATACCTTGAAAAGGCCTGAAGTTAGACGTGACGTCGCGTTATAGTGTGTGTACAAAGTGCTCCGTGTATTTGATGGTTATGTGTAACAATGTCTTGTTATTTAATGGTATGCGGTTTGTTTGCTTCCAAATTTGCTACATCACATCAGTAAATATCTAGCTTTCAGACTTTTGATTTATTTTGGTTTTAAAATAAGTAGTATCTAAATGATATGCAGAGTCCGAGAACTTTACGACTGACCCTCGTATATGCATTCATGACGGTCAAGGTCAACGGCCAAATATCACATCAGCAACCTTTGGCAGGGATGCATTCAGATTATACTAACACATCGAGCGCTTTGCAAGTGATAGTCAAAAGCTGTAATTTAATTGGTTGATCTTGGTAGCACATGTCCGAGCGCTCGGTGAACACGCCCTTGTTGTTCCATTTCGTTGTGCGACCATTTTGTTCTGATGAAGCAATAAACCAGACACCAGCAAACAGTATATTTAGTTACATATTTATATCACGCCCCCATTTTTAATCAATCACTAAGAAAGGTATCATTGGCTTTTAAGACTTGAAGAATTATTTTGTAATGGAAACAATGGAAAATCATAAAAAATATGACAGAAACATTTCAAGGCTGAGCAGATAAAGAAAACAAATCCTGAGATGTGAATTCACCTAATATATACGTCAAACTGATATTGGATTCAGTATCGAAAGCATTACCTTACGCATAAGTCAAATAAAATATGAGCCCTCCCGTGAAAAAAGACCATTATGGTCTCTGCGTAATGTATCGACACGGATCAGCCTGCGCAGTCAGCGCAGACTGATCCGGGCCGATACATTCCGTCTCGGGGGGATAGAGGTATAGGGTAATGATTCCTGAAACGGAAAATCCACAGGAGCCGAAAAGTGTCTTTCCGTTTAAGCTTGCGCGGCATGCTTAGGCTGATTCGGATCGATACTTTATGCAGAGTTAACAGTCTTAGTTTTATCGCGGGACGGCTCATATGTAGTACGACTTATTAAATGAGTGTTTCAAAATGTACTCTCGTGCTCCTCTCTTCCTATGTTAGTTGTAATAAGGTTGACAATTAACGCCTGCTTGAGTTACAATGTTTATTTTCATGTCTTGAAAGTGCAAGAAAAAGCTTATTTCATCTATAACTGTAACCACGTCGAGATTGATTGGGACTTAACGACGTTTCAACACATTTGCAGTTATATTGCAGCGGTCAGTTCACATTCCCGTGTTTCCCGGCTTTGCAACACACATACTCCACGCAACGGACTTTCCAAGCAACTGGCTGATCTTCCACAAAGACTGGTGGCCTATGTGTGGAAGACGAATGACGCTTGTCACAGTTACTTTTGTCAATGGTTGGAAATAAGGTTAGCCGAGCTGGGTTTCGAACTCATAAATGCAGGATGGACAGCCCGCGTCGCTAACGACAGAGCTATCGGAGCTCGGCAACACATGTCGACTAGTAAAACGTGTTTAATGTGTTATCAAAAGAAGGAGATGAAAATGTCTCAGTTATCTATCCTCCGGAGAGCAAGCATACTCGGATAAACTTCCCGTCATAAAATTAAGTGTTGACACTTTCATCCAATTAGTTTCTAAATATAGTTGCTATGGTGTAATAGATTTGCCCTACCATAATTTTTACGATGCAGTGATAGGGTAATAAACCACTGTACCGTCCATAAATTCGGAGATTCTTACCCATGCATAGTTGGGGCAACGTTTTTACAGGAAGAGAAACCGCTGCACGTTCGCGAGCAGTGCAATTAATCCATCCTCGGTACCCAGGCTATTCATAAAATATATGATACCCCGGGCAAATTGGCTAGCGAAACTTAGTAAAGCGTGCACCACGATTTCCTCCGTAACTACACTGTAATTTTCGTACCGCATGAGGTTTGTGTCATGCGACCAGTCAAGCGGCTGCATTTCACCTCATATAGTATTCATGAGTACGAGATTTGTATAGCCAATTTGCCCAGGGTATCATATTTGTTATGAATAGCCTGGGTACCGAGGATGAATTAACCATGTCCCACATGAGAACGCATGTGCAGTATATGACCTATTTGAAACGGTGTGAAATAACGGTAAATTCGTACATAAGTCGCCCCAAAAAACATTGTTGTGTCTAGATATGAGCCGTCCAAAGGGAAAAACCAACATTGTGGACTCTGCGTCAAGTATCGACCCGGATCAGCATAAGCATGCCGATCTAGCTAATCCGTCATACACTTTTCGCCCCCTGTGGATTTCCTGTTTCAGGAAGTATTACTCTATACCTCTATTCCCCTGAGACGGAATGTGTCGGCCCGGATAAGCCTGCACGGACTGCGCAGGCTGATCTGGGTCGATACATTACGCAGAGTCCATAATAATGGTTTTCTCGTGGAACTGCTCAAATGTGTTTATTATTTTAAAACAGTTGATATTTAAATATTTGATGCATGCAATATCCGCTCAACCCAAAGTATAACCGGAGTCCATTACCGTTTCAAGATAAGAGTCATATCACCTACCCTTATATTTCATGACTCTCTAGCTCCAGTGATCCATACATCCTTCATTCTAGTCTATACATATGCATGGTTATTTCCTATATTGACCTATTAGTCAATGCGCGGAAAATGAATGCTGCGGGTCCCGATGACGTTTGTCGAACTCTGGATAATGGAATGATTGAGCCGGTTTTGTCAATAGCATATACATACCTCAGTAAATGAATAACCGTTGTAAGGTTCACGTTCCTACAGACGTTGTGGTCTTACTAACGAATCCCAAACTTAACATACTGGAACTGAAATACACAGAGATATAGTTGAGGGGCACTTTTCATGTTCTACAATCCTTAATTGACATTCAAACCCTATGTTGTGAGTACTCAAAAGAATCGTCTCAGTGAGACGATTCTTTTGAGTACCCACAACATAGGATTTGGTTGAGTAATGTGAGAAATATTGAGGGGAAAAGACCTGTTCACTCCCTCTTATCTAGTCCTCTGCAGTAACATACACTGTTCATAGAAATGGGATAACGGCTGTATTTGTCAGGTTCAATTACTGAATTGTGATTTATTTCATTGTTGTTTTCCCTGTAGGTTATCAATCGTATATTTTGTTTGCTGTACTTCATGAAATCCGAACAAAAACAACAATAAATCAACAACAATACAAAACATATATCCTCAGAGTTGAATGAAACATACAAGCCCTAGAAAATCATGCACGTTTAATATACATGCGTCGATAGGGAAATTTCATTCTTAGCGTTTATGTAATGTTGTGGTGGGATGCCATGATTCAGATATAGGTTACAGTACACCAAATACATTCCTTCTTTATCACACTTTCTGAGCGTTTCTTATGTAGAACACCAAATTTCATTGAAAAGAGTTTCCTCTATGCTTTAAAACAATCCAAATAAGATAGGGGTCATGTATTATGCAAGAAAGAATTCACCAGGCAAAAATGGCCACCGTCATTTTGGACCAAATCGGCCCCGGAATAAACCGGTGTTAAGCATTCTCTACTTTCACTTTCAAAAAGGTCGAAATGCTAAATGTGATCGAATTAATCATTTCTAGTGTATCTTATACACTTATAAAATAATGTAAACTCAATGTCATATATCCAATGCGTTCTGGTGATGGTATACACTCATTTCTACGCATGTTTTTAGGGACTATTTGGTGCATTTGGCGTAATTACACCTTTAGAAGGATGACCGCGTTCGATTCAAATGAGGGTGCGGTTAATATTTGGGACTGTTCTACACATTCGGTTGGAGTACTCAGTTGTCGACGTGTTCGCCGAGCACCGATAGCTCAGTCGGTAGCATCGCAGGCTCTAAATCCAGGGGTTGTGAGTTCGAATATAAGCTCTGACGTTCGACAAAAGTCACTGTGACAAACGTCAATCGTCTTACACAAATGGGCTAACAGTCTTTGTGAAAAAGCAGCCAGATGTTTTTGAAAGTATGTTGTGTGGAGTACTGGTTCAGTATCTAGGAAACGCACATCGAGCATTTTAGCTATCAGTGTGTGTGTGTTTTAACACAACGTTGAGTTAATGTTTCGTGAGATGTGCTTTTCGTCCGATTTATTCACGTGACTGCTCATGATTGAAAGTGTCTCTATTCATTACAGCACTATCTTGCTAATGATGCCACAACGCGAGAATAATGAGTAGCGGTGCCGTTGAGAAAATATCATTATTTACGCATGATGTGATTTTGCCTTGCATTGAAATAATTTGATACCCTTATAGAGGATGACTTTACATGAAGAACCACCAATGAATGATTTATTTTTTATTTTCAAAGTCATAATTTCAATACATTTGTCTAAACTTGTAGGTAACCATTTTCCACATACAGGTGTGTTTTGACATCTCTGCAGCAGACGACTGGCAAACGAAGAAAATGCTCATACTGACCAATTTCTTCTATTGTAACAATGTTCAGTTTCAAATCAGAGCTGTAGATAAAGAGCGTTTTGCATGTTTCTACAATCCTTATTTGACCCTCTAATCCTATGTTGTGGGTACTCGAAAGAATCGTCTCAGTGAGACGATTCATTTGAGTGCCCACAACATAGGGTGTCCTTTAATAATAAGAGAGATATTGTGGGAAAAAGAGCTGAATACCCCTCCTTATCTGGACCTCTGCAACCGTTTTCAATAAGTTTGATTTCTATAGACTTTTCTTAACTACTACTTCAGTTTTTTAGTGTGTGAACCTTGAGTAAAGTTACCCGTTAGTCTACAGTTTCCTATCAATAATTGGGAGGTAAGGAATTGGGAGTAACCATCGTGCATGGTAAACAATTCATATAAACGGGGAAAATATTATATCTAATAACCACGACGAATTCATCATATTCAAATATCAAATAAACAATCCGTCTGATGCAAAGGCGTTTGAGAGCGTCTGTATGCGCGAAAGGGATAACAGGCATAAACCACTGGCAAACGCTATTTCAAAAAGCTCCGAATCTATGGAGCAGCTAGACCGTCTAAATATTCATTACCGTCGAGATTTATCGGTAACAGTGTAATCTAGAAAATGATATAATTGCAGTGAGATCAAATTTACATGAGTTATTGCTAATATCACAGGGGGTTATGTCTGCCTTTTGAATTGACTTATTTGTAATTTACATATAAAACATATTAAGAGAGTCAGTGCGAAAGGTACATGCATGTTTAGGCATTCAATACGTATAGTAAATCGACAATACACATGCGCTGTGGCAATTTTGGGTATTAAGACATACTATGGCGACAACGTCATATAACTGACATACTATGGCAACAACGTCATATAACTGACATAACATGGCGGCAACGTCATATAACAGACATACTATGGCGACAACGTCATATAACTGACATACTATGGCGGCAACGTCATATAACAGACATACCATGGCGACAACGTCAAATAACTGACATACCATGGCGGCAACGTCATATAACTGACATACCATGTCGGCAACGTCATATAACTGAACTACCATGGCGGCAACGTCATATACCTGACATACCATGGCGGCAACGTCATATAACTGACATACCATGGCGGCAACGTCATATACCTGACATACCATGGCGACAACGTCCTATAACTGGCATACCATGGCGGCAACGTCATATAACTGACAAACCATGGCGACAACGTCATATAACTGACATACCATGGCGACAACGTCATATAACTGACATACCATTGCGACAACGTCATATAACTGACATACCATGGCGACAACGTCATATAACTGACATACCATGTCGACAACGTCATATAACTGACATACCATGACATACCATGGCGACAACGTCATATAACTGACATACTATGACGACAACGTCATATAACTGACATAATATGGCGACAACGTCATATAACTGACATAATATGGCGACAACGTCATATAACTGACATACCATGGCGGCAACGTCATATAATTGACATACCATGGCGACAACGTCATATAACTGACATACTATGGCGACAACGTCATATAACTGACATACTATGGCGACAACGTCATATAACTGACATAATATGGCGACAACGTCATATAACTGACATACCATGGCGACAACGTCATATAATTGACATACCATGGCGACAACGTCATATAACTGACATACCATGGCGACAACGTCATATAACTGACATACTATGGCGACAACGTCATATAACTGACATACTATGGCGACAACGTCATATAACTGACATACCATGGCGACAACGTCATATGATTGACATACCATGGCGACAACGTCATATAACTGACATACCATGGCGACAACGTCATATAACTGACATACCATAGCGACAACGTCATATAACTGACATACCATGGCGACAACGTCATATAACTGACATACTATGGCGACAACGTCATATAACTGACATACTATGGCAACAACGTCATATGACTGACATACCATGGCGACAACGTCATATAATTGACATACCATGGCGAAAACGTCATATAACTGACATACTATGGCGACAACGTCATATAACTGACATACTATGGCGACAACGTCATATAACTGACATACTATGGCGACAACGTCATATAACTGACATACCATGGCGACAACGTCATATAACTGACATACCATAGCGACAACGTCATATAACTGCCATACCATGGCGACAACGTCATATAACTGACATACTATGGCGACAACGTCATATAACTGACATACCATGGCGACAACGTCATATAACTGACATACTATGGCGACAACGTCATATAACTGACATACTATGGCGACAACGTCATATGACTGACATACCATGGCGACAACGTCATATAATTGACATACCATGGCGAAAACGTCATATAACTGACATACTATGGCGACAACGTCATATAACTGACATAATATGGCGACAACGTCATATAACTGATATACTATGGCGACAACGTCATATAACTGACATACTATGGCGACAAAGTCATATAACTGACATACCATGGCGACAACGTCATATAACTGACATACTATTGCGACAACGTCATATAACTGACATACTATGGCGGCAACGTCATATAACTGATAAACTGTTGAAAGCGGCGTTAGCACCATTCAAACAAATCAAACGACAATGCAAGCAAAAGTTTCAAATCTCTTAATTACATCCCTGCGAATATTCATGTTACAATATAAAAGAAACTAATGCTGTCACGAAAATTACTTGATAATAAAGTGTAGCATTCGAATATACATAGCCTTAGCCATAGCATTCGAATATACATATATCAGAAGCCATAGCATTAGCCATGGCATTATCTTGTTCCAATATTGCCCATGCCATTCAGAACCCGACAAAAACAGACTAGATCAGGGGAAGTGTTAATGCCAAAAGTCATCATTGGCGTTTGTTTACAGATAAACTCCGAAGAAACTCGTACCAGATGTTATAGCGGTGATGCTATGCGACGTCACGTCTGAAAATTTCCCAATGCAATTAATACCATTTGAGCCGTTCCTCGAGAAAACCAACATTATGGACTCTGCGTTATGTATCGATCCAGATCAGCCTGAGTCAGGCTATTCCGGGCCGACAAATTCCGTCTCGGGGATAGATACAGAGTAATGACTCCTGAAACAGAAAATCCACAGGAGGCGAAACGTGTCTGTCCGGGTTAGCTTGCGCGGCATGCTGAGGCTGATCCGGGTCGATACTTTAAGCAGATTCCACAATGTTGGTTTTTCTCATGGGACGGCTCATTTCCGTAATTTCCCACAGAAAATGAATCCACGTTCAATGAACCAACTTTCATTCCACTTATTTTGGGAGAAAACTCGTCAGCAATAAGATATGACTCCATTGTAATCAACCCTCACAGACTCATGAGCCGACCCGCGAGAAAACCAACATTGTGGACTCCCGGACAGACACTTTTCGCCTGCTGTGGATTTTATGTTTCAAGAATCATTACTCTATACCACCTGAGACGGAATGTGTTGGCCCTGTTTAGCCTGCGCGGAGTGAGCAGGCTGATTTGGGTCGATCCAGAGTCCATTATGATGGTTTTCTCGCGGGACGGCTCACATACAGTACCGGATTGAATTTTGGTTGTTTCTTGTCTCCATACTTTTTGGGAAAATATGACTATTTCTTGTTTTATTTGTAAAAGTAACTTTTCGACGAAATTGTCTGCAGTATTATATCTCTAGGATGTATAAGTTTGTTAATGAAGAGGATGTTCTTTGAGAATGAATAACTAATAAGATTGACACAGTCTTTTCACTTCGTTGCCAAATAAATAAATTGTTATGTTGACGTTGACCATGAAGTTTACATAAGAGTCTTTGATTTAAACGCCATTTCAGCAAAACCATTGTCAATCTTACAAAGTATAAGACAAACTGTATTATTCGGTTCAACACATTTTGATAAATGAAGAGAAAGACATGTCTCCTTTTATTTCAATAATTTCATAAGTAGTCTATATCAAAGGAGCTAGTGTCATCGGTATGGTTACCCTTGCTATAGTCAAGCATCATCAAATAGTTTGGGGGTTCGGCAATGTACTGAAGTGGTCACGTGACCATAAAATACATGAACTAAGGTTGCGGAACACTTTAAACTGTCAGGGGTCAAAACCATTAGATACGAGCAGTCCCGTGATAATCCCAACATTGTGAACTGCGTAAAGTATCGACCAAGGTCAGCCTAAGCATGCCGCACAGTCTAAGCCTCCTGTGGATCTCCTGTGGATTTTCTGTTTTAGGAAATATTACTCTTTACCTCTATCCACCTGAGACGGAATGTGTCGGCCCGGATTAGCGTGCGTGGACTGCGCATGCTGTTCTGTGTGGATACATTACGGAGAGTCCATAATGTTGGTTTTCTCGCGGGACGGCTAATATGTACCTTTTGTCAGATATGTGCTATCAGGATAGACCCAGATCAACACTGCTTCTCCGTGCAGTCTATTCAGGCTCTACACTGTTCGCCAATTAGTCATAGACACTTTGGAGACTTTTTTGTAGAGCAGCATCCATGTTGGCCCTTTAAAATGAATACACACAACATACACGTCACTTTCATTGAAAGTAATTCTTACGTTAAATTTGGTTAATTCTGAAGCATTGTTTGAAAGTACTTTCGTGAATTTTCAATGCTGATCGTTCACAACCGCCATTATCTTTTAACCATGTACACGCTTTCTGACGCATCTGCAGCAGACGACTTTTTGAAAACATTGTGGCAAAAGAAGAAAATACTCAAAACGAGCAATTTCTTCTTCTGCCACAATATTTTCAACTCTATTCAATATTTAAACTTACATTTATAGAGATTTTCCATATTTTTCCCAATATGATTTTAAAGTCGTCTGCTTCAGATTTGTTTTATGTGGGAAAGGTTTAATGGTGCTGTATGAAACATCTTGTTTATTTTACCTAGTTTAATTCGGATATCTTTTATCCTTTCAGATGGTATACTGGTTTGAAAGTGTCTTGCTGTACATAACATCGTGCCTCGTGCATAGTTATGGGGTGGATCCGAGTAAGTATACATTTTTATCACATGACAATGCTTGTATTCGATGTAATATACCCATTACGTATTTCTGTATATGTCACATGTGTAATATAACATGATTGAATCACTATTTTTGTATTCATCCGCGGATGTTTACAAAAAGGCTGAGAACGTGTATCCGGTAAACACAAACGTCACGATAGATGGACGAGGTAAAGGGACCATTATCGGTCAAAAAAATATCTTTTTGTGTTTCGTCATGTGATAAAAAGAATCCGACATTCGTTGTCATTTCTTGACAAAAGGCTCGATTAATAAAGACATTCTTGAACACGTTTAATAAAACTTTATATTAAATGACAATGATACAGTATGAGTTATTTGTTAGATTAAAGGTTTAAAACCAAAAAAAAATCGTTAAGAGAACTGCTATAGTTAACATCAATGCATCGACTTATGTTATTTAAATCTGAATACAAGTGTCATATTGTAAGATTTAAGATGTAACTGTTAGGTGAAACTATGCGACATCGATCCGCACGGTGATCGTCTGTATTTATACGCAGATTAAAATGTTTGATTGACTGTCATCCGCATTAAACCACTTTCGATTGTTTGTGTGGTATGTACATACATCGACGCCAATTCATCTACTACCTTGTTTGACACTCTGTAAACAAATATATGGAAAGATGGGCAGTATGTGACCCATCGTTGACCTTTTGTACAAAACGTTTGTCCTACAGTGGACTTGTGGTAATTCGAACACTTGATAACTCGAATATATCGTTTATCTCGAACCAAATACCTGGAATGGATTTGTCCTTCGAAAACAGCGTTTGTATTAATTCTTATTGATAAGACGAACTGCTGCCTCGCTGCTTTCTCGATATGATATTATCACTGGCTTGCATTTCGTAATAACAGTTTCAGTACGTACTTACACGAATAACGATACAACCTACATATTGCCTAATTGCGCATTCATCTAGGATTCACTCGAACATTTTCGGCAATTCGAAGTAAATACATTGAACCCTCTCGGCACTTCGGTCATGGTGGAGTTCCATTGGGCAAGGCACATTTTCTAGCCTAGTACTGGTTTGTTTATCCAGGGATCATGAATAAGTGAACTGTCGCCGTGATATAACTGAAATAATGTTGAAAGCGGCGTAAAACCCCAATAAATAAAATTAAATAAATAAATTGAACCCTCTCCATGTCGACCGGGGGCAATCCACGGTGGTCAAGTGGCTAACGTTGTTGGGGGTTTTGGAACCCGGCGTCCCGGGTTCGACCCACAGTCGCGGCAGTCATATCGGAGTGCCATTGGGGGACAAAGAACATGTTCTAGCCTATTACTGGTTTGTTTACCCAGAGATCATGACTAGTGCATTATCGCCGTAATACTACGTAAATAATGTTGAAAAATGCAATAAATCTGACTCCTCTGCAGCAGACGGCTTTTTGAAAACATAGTGACAAAAGAAGAAATTGCACAAAACGTGCAATTTCTCCTTTTGCCACAATGTTTTCCACTTTTTGTCATAGGTTATCCATTCAATTATGGAGATTTTCTATGTTTTGACAAAATACGTTCAAAGTCGTCTGCTGCAGAATTGTTGTATGAGAGAAAGGGTTAAAACAATGAATCTGCAAACGTGTCTGACATCATGCCTCGATTGTTTTGTGGTAGAGCGTCCGCCTTGGGTTCGATCCCCGGGGTCGGGTCTTACTTTACAAATGGTAGTAATGGCTTTCCTTCCTTGGCGCTCAGGGTTGCGGGGTTAGCACTACGACTGACTCGCTGATGACAGGATAAATGGACCAGTAGTACTGGTAACTTACCCAGAAAACGCCGTGATATAACTGACAAAAAACAGCAGCGTAGAACAGCAAACAAACTGCCGTTTAGGATATAGTTGAAAAAATCATAACTGGACCGATTTGAAATTTTTATTTAAAATACTGGGAACATTCAGTCTAAATGTTTAGATAGATCACAGTTAAGAGTACGATACCATATCACAGCGCGAATTTGAGTTATTATGCATTTCAAAACTGCGTAAACCGAGAAATTAAGTGCAGTATTGACATAAACGGGAAATATATGTGTTTTGGAGCAAGATGAGGTACTTAATGTCCATGTTTTATCCGGATGGAATACTTTAATATACTTGTTCGATGTGTCGTGATGCAATAGAACTACGGAACTATATGGAGGATTGTTATGTTTGTGGTTGAACCATTTTTTGTTTTGCCAGATATCCAATTTCGAGATTGTAGAAGCATCCAGTTAAACATTTATGATCTATAATAAGGACTTCTAAAATTCGTTTTCGAAACGTTTGGAAGGTTTTATGCTGTTTAGCAAATCAAGCCAACATCTAAAATGGCAAAAACAAGGGACATGCGGAAATCTAGATAAGCATAAGCTCCTAGCAAACGTATTGATAAAAATCCGCGTCTAGCGATTAGCGGTCTTAAAGGCGTATGCTACAGTTTTTGTTACCAAAAATGTCCCAATCATAGACTTTCTTTATTCTTTTTATTAAATTAGTACATGCAATAACTGGTTGAAATAAGAAAAAAATAATATTTGTAATCGATTTAAAAAAGAAATATTGGCCGGTCAATGTCAAATTCTATGATTAGGAAAATGTTTGGATAAATAACTGTAGCATACGCCTTTAATGCATCTGTGGGCAGTGAAGACCAATGCGAAACTGTACATCCGCAAAGTATCAGGAGAGTTTTCACTGTCATTTCTTCATCTACCTTAGTACAGGACGCACCTTACGACAACAAATTTAAAACTGTAGTCCACTTAGTTTAACGGGAATTTACCTTTATATGATACAATCACGGAGAGTCAATAAGTACCCAAATTGACTGTCACGGCTCGAAAATAATTCCAAATTCAAATCTCTTTTCTTGTTCGTTCTTGAGCCAATACTATATAAACGGTAACACATAGGGAATATTATGTTTTCGGAGTGATACATGGATTTGTATTGGTCTACGAGGCGCCTGGAAAAAAATGATATCATGGGAGACCGTAGGTCGAAAGATATGTCACTTTGATCACGTACCGAGTAGATAAAACAAGGTCATGTCTCGCTACTGCAACATAATTTTATTTTTATTATATACTGAGTATAAGATTTAAGACAGAATAAATAGCACAAATACACATTTGGATGTTTTCAATAGCAATATAATATAATTTACACATTATATACTTAGTATAAAATTTAACACAAAATAAAGAGCACATATACAGATTTGAATGATTTCAATAGGAATATAACACAATTTACACATAGATGGAAATGAATGGCGCCGTGAATCACGCCAGCTACCGCAATGACGTCAACTCATATTTCAGTGACGTGCAACTACCGTATTATGTCATTTTAATCCGTCGTGATTAATTTGCGCATGAATCTGCTTGTATTCGCACCGGAAATTGTTGAGGTACATCATAAAATTACGGAATACCGTTAGGGCCATCGCCTATAAATGTATTGATCTGAAACGCGATACTCGACAGTACGATGATGATAACACGACAACGCGACGGTACGATGGTGAAGACACGACGGTACGATGGTGAAGACACGACGGTACGATGGTGAAAACACGATAATACGACAGTACGATGATGATAATGCGATATACTATCGTGTCTTCACCATCGTACTGTCGCGTTTTCACCATCGTACTGTCGCGTTTTCACCATCGTACCGTCGTAGTATCGTACTGTCGCGTCTTCACCATCGTACCGTCGTGTTATCACCATCGTACCGTCGTATCTTCACCATCGTACCGTCGTGTCTTCACCATCGTACCGTCGCGTTGTCGTGTTATCATCATCGTACTGTCGAGTATCGCGTTTCAGATCAATACATTTATAGGCGATGGCCCTAACGGTATTCCGTATAAAATAGTTACACACTACCAGTTACCTAACAGTGAACATAAAATTCAAAAGTACAGAGTAACACGCAGATATAAAGTGTACTCGAGTTCTTAAAGTAACGATAAAAGCGCCTGAAGTTATTATTTGCATCAAGATAAATCATTGGTCCTATTAATAGTTAGCACGTGTTTGTTTACAAGTGCAAAAAAGCTAATAACGCTTAGTAGGAGAAGATGTAGATGTTCAGCACGCTACAGTGTTTTTCAAAAGCCGAACACACCTGATGCTCGTCTCAAAAGACATTTGTCTAGGATGTATAATAATCACAGCTCTAGATAAGAGGCGTTTTGCCTATTCTAACAACCTTATTTGACCCTTAAACCCTATGTTGTGGGTACTCAAAGAATCGTCTCAGTGGGACGATAATTTTGAGTACTCGCAACATAGCGTTTTCTTTAATAATTAGAGAGAAATTGTGGGAAAAAGAGCTGAGTACCCTTCACTTATCTGGACCTCTGTTATATGATTAAGGCCGACCTAGGCAACGATAGATTCAATTATCTCGCAGCTGAATGGCATGATAGGCCGTTAACCTCTTCGGTACGTCAGGTTGTCAGACACCGACTTGTTCGGTGACATTTATTTCATGACGCTTTCTAATGGTGCCCTCACACCATAGCATATGCTGAAACCTATGAGTTACGCGTAAATATATATTTTTGTATACGCACCAAACGCAACCGAAATCAACAATTTTGTCCATTTGTAACCTATTCGACAGATGGGCTGCGTGTGAGTTGCGTGTGGGTTACGTGTGGGTTGCGTGTGGGTTGCGAACTGAACTTATGATATCCCAATATCTGCGATCATCGGCGTACGAGTTGCGTGTGAGTTGCGTGCTGCACTTA
This sequence comes from Serripes groenlandicus, assembly GCA_031761405.1. Classification (NCBI taxonomy): domain Eukaryota; kingdom Metazoa; phylum Mollusca; class Bivalvia; order Cardiida; family Cardiidae; genus Serripes; species Serripes groenlandicus. The sequence continues at coordinate 76,227,011 of JASEVX010000005.1, forward strand.
CGAGCTACGTTTGAGTTGCGTTCAAAACTTACTTACACGTTGCGTTTGACGTGCGTGCTAGTTGCGTGGTATTTGCGAATATCGGTCACGTGATAAAAACCTATAAAAGCGGAGCCGATTCAGTATTTTCTTCAGTACTGATTTGGTCATCGAAGAGTCAACAAACCTATACAACCTATTAGTTGCGTGTGAGTTGCTTTCATAACTTATGAGTTGCGTACCTGTTGCGATCGTGTTGCATGCGTATCGTCCCTGTTGCGTATAAATTGATCGCAGGCATTCGTAGAGAATTATTGAACATGTTCAAAATGTCCTAACTTACTCTGCGTGTGTCTGCTATCACCTGCGTGCTTGTTGCATACTTCAAACCTATAAAACCTATTAGTTGCGTGTGAGTTGCGTTCGGAACAAATTGACCACTATTTTGTATTCGCAACCATACGCAACTGGTGACCGCTATGGTGTGAGCGCAACATAACACAGGAATAACCCAACAACCTTGTTTTACCTGTAAACTCTATGTTGTGATAACTATAAAGAATCATCCGACGGAGAAGGTTCATTTGAGTACGTCAACATAGGGTATAGTAATTAGCTATTGTTGGAAGAAATGTATGAGTTTCCTAATTATTAAGGCATATTGTTCTAACGAAGTATTTCGGCAAGATGTATCGAACGTCTTTTTTGCATTTAAAACTAATTGAACAAAATGGAGTGCAAAAGTGGTGATACAAAGCGTTAAAGTGTGAACTATGTATTTTTGTTTGAAATTAATTTTGTTGTTGTAAGGTTTTGGCGAATTTCTATATATTGACCAGAAATATTTACTCTTTCTCCAACTTTCAATGTGAATTTTACACAAATAAACGAAATATAAAAAAGTATAACCATCAGTTTAATACGGACGATTTTAGAAGAAGACTCTTCATGAGGCGACATGACGCGACACTTGGCTGAAAAAGAAATATAGAAATATTCCTTATAATATGTAAGTTCTATTTCAAACCCAATGATATGAAAAATGTCTATCCATTGCATATTGTACTATGGCATAACATGTTTCAAAGACACTTGATGTACTTTTGAACTGACTAGCCATATGAAATAATCAACTAGAATGGTTTTGTATACAGAAAATGGTACATTCTTGCCCCTGCAAAATGTTATCTGACCATATTGGACCATCCAACTCTAGTCGATTAATTCGATTAATTTGATTTACCACCTCCTCTTCATACCGAATTAATCAAAGGCCTCGAAAACGGACGTGTTTGTTTCCTGGAAGCTTCGTATTGATCATTATTTAGAAACAGTCCGTAATGACACGACCATTGCCCTGCTAAGTATGATTCGTTCACACAGCAGGAACCGCCTCGGTGGTGTAGTCATATAGCGTCCGCCTCGGGTGCGGGAGGTCACGGGTTCGATCCCCGATCGGGTCATACCAAATACTTCAAAAATGGTAGTAATGGTGGCCCTCCTTGGCGCTCAGGGTTGCCCGGTTAGCATTACGACTGACTTCCTGGTGTCAGGATAAATATATCAGTAGTACTGGTAACTTACCCAAGAAACGCCGTGATATAACTAGACATGTGTTGAAAGCGACGTTAAACACAAATCAATTTTTACTTAGTACGATGCGTTCATCCAGCAGCAGAATTTTCACTTCAGTGAAGATGCATGCACTTGAAGACGAAATGGACCTAATCAGAGGTCAAGATAATGAGGAGTTATACAGCTCTTTTCCCCACAATATCTCTTGTATCCTTCAACCAAACCCTATAATGTTGGTACTCAAAAGAATCGTCTCATTGAAACGATTCTTTTGAGTACCCATAACATAGGGTTAGAGGATAAAATAAGGATTTTAGAACTTAAAAAAACTCCCCTTATCTAGAGCTCTGGACTTTTAAATATCTCCCGAGTTGTCGATGAGTTCACATGATTCTTTCGTATTCATCTATACTTACAAATGTTTATATAAAAAAAGCAAGTGATACAAGAATATCAGGAAAAGAGACCAACAACAGTTTTGATTGCTCGTTTTAGCAATCACAACTGCTACTGATTTCATAAGACAAATTAGTTCGAAGAAATACTTCGAGTTCAACGATTTATTCTTTTTTTCAAAATTAATTTTATGTTTTATTTCTTAAAGACATCGGTATCGTTTATCATTTAAGTGTACACTTTTCCGTTCACAATTACTGCCAATAATTAGATTATGTAGCTCAGTGCTCTAATTGTGTTGGTCCATTTGCAATAGTTCACACAATTAATTTGGTTTTGTATTCATACCATCTCTTCGTGAAACCGGAAAACATAACATATAATTCGTGGCGCGTCGAATATAGAAACATCCCCGTGAACATCTAGAAAGTGGATGAATTTGAGACGAATACATTGCTAAGTTACGTGCATGCTTTAAATACCGGAACATTATCCAATCATTCATATCTCATTCAGATGAGTTTCTACATAAAACGTTCACACAAACTTATCCGGATAATTTACGAAGTTGTCGAAATCCTTACACAACGCTGTTGCTTTGCTCTAGTGCAAAGTATCCTCCAATTGACGAACGGTTTCTTGGAAATTTAGTTTTGATTTGTTTGCAATAGTATTTCCAAGAAAAAACTGACAGCGACACTGCAACACAAGATCTGAGTAAATCAAACAACCGAAATGGTATGAGCGGTGCCAACTTTAATATATACACGCACCGGCGCATCCAGTTCCTAGAATCCAAATGTATACTGTTTCAAAGAAGTTCATTGAAACATTTTATGACATACTAGAGAACAGGACGGAGCCATATCAGACTCACTGATATGGGTATACAATGGTCGCACATACCTTTCAGAATGCTTTCATAGAGCGCCGCTCATATATCCTCCATCCTGAGTAAATTCAATTACCTAAACTGATAACAGTTCCTTTTCTCGAGAAACGGCTAATTCCATGCCTTCGTTGTCGTCTTGAGGTTTTCCTTTCTGTACCTAAGAGTTGGTAATATTTTACAGAGGTCCAGATAAGGAGGGGTATTCAGCTCTTTTTCCCATAATTTCTCTTTTAATATTAAAGCAAACCCTATGTTGTGGTACTCCAAAGAATCGCCTCACTGAGACGATTCTTTTGAGTACCCACAACATAGGGTTTGAGGGTCAAATAAGCATTTTAGAACATGCCAAACGCCCCTTATCTGGAACTCTGATAATAAATGGTAGATCCAATATACTCATGACACCGGAAATAGAACTTCCGGAGATCGTTGACTACTGGAATAACATATTTCTCCGGGAACCATCATCACACAGCATGACCTGGCTTTAATTATCTTGTTCTATCACATTCCCTGTCCTTATCCTCTTGGTTTCGATACCATTGACGTGTCTATTGCCAAAGGACTGAAATGTACAGCAACTGTTAACGAGTTGTGTTCATACGTCTTGTCCCCCCAAACCCTATATTGTTATCTAATAACAGTACTCTTATTGAGACGGTTCTTTATAGTACATATAACAAAGGATGTTGTAGAGAATTAAGAAATAAGGATCAAAAACCATATTTATCCATCTTATATGTTCACAAAGGTATATCTTTGTCCAATACGGCCGTCATTCCGAAAGCAAATGAACATAACACATGCAAAAATAAATTTTGCAATTAAACAACATAATATACAGTATTTCCTACTTTCAGACGCATTTTTACCGTCCATAGCAGATGACTTTTGTATTTATTGTGGCAAAAAGGAAAGACATGCAATTAATGAGCAATTTCTGCTTTTGCTATCACGACTTTAACTCAAGACAATTGTTGGTACTTTCATTTATATAGAGCTTTGCCATGTATTGTCTTCTGCTGGAAATGTGTTGTATGTGGGAAAGGGCTAACGTTTTATAAAACAATACGCTTTTTGTTACCACACATGACATTATTCGACTTGGTCCTAGCACAGAATGCAGTTAACACTTTCCCATCTGCAGACGCATTTTGAGCAATTGCAGCAGACGACTTTTGAAAACATTGTGGCCAATGCGAAATTTCTCCTTTGGCCACAATCTTTTCAACTTTAATTAACAATTAAGTTATCTCTTATGGAGATTTTCAGGTTTTTGTCACAATGTTTTCACAGTCGTCTGCTGCAGATTTGCTGTGTGTGGGAAAAGGTTTAACTGTTGTAAGTGTATGAAGTGATAGGATGTTTGTAACTAAAGCATCGACGATATCGACTTCACTCTGACAAAGGATACAATTTGTCCTTGGTTAAGCAATAAGTTCGTGAAGCTAGAATAGATAATTGAGTTCAATAACCTTTTTGGTATATTGAACTTATTGTTTCCTCCGAATCTCTCACATATCAAATACCAGTTTTCTGTCGCTGAGGACCCCTGTTGTTAAAACTCTTTCCAACAAACATTGTGGCCAAAGGTGAAATTTAGGATGTTTGTTACTAAAGCATCGACGATATCGACATCACTCTGACAAAGGATACCGTTTGTCCTTGGTTAAGCAATAAGTTCGTGAAGCTAGAATAGATAATTGAGTTCAATAGCCTTTTTGGTATATTGAACTTATTGTTCCCTCCGAATCACTCACATATCAAACGTCATTTGTTTCTGTCGGTCGCTGAGGACCCCAGTTGTACAGACTTTCCCACATACAACAAATCTGCAGCAGACGTCTTTGAAAACATAGTGACAAAAACCTGAAAAATCTCAATAAAAGATAGGTTAATTGTTCAATCAAGTTGAAAAACATTGTGGCCAAAGTAGAAATTTCTCATCATGAGCAATTTCACCTTTGGCCACAATATTTTCAAAAGTCGTCTGCTGCTATTGTGTTAAAATGCATCTGCAGCTGTGAAAGGGTTAAGAAACGTCTAAGTAAAACAAAGAAACTGTGTATAACTGAAGTTATGATTACTGAAAAAGGTTGAAGACATTGAGTCAGAACGAGAAATGTTTTCTTTTGACTAATTTCTAAACTTTTAAACGTGTATATGTGTGGAAGGGTTGACCGGAGGAAAAGGATATTTGATTATGAGTTATCTACATACTTCTTCTACGATCAACTTATCCATGTACGACATTTTCCTCTTTACAAATCAGATGTTATCAACACATGTTTCGTACGTTTTAACATACACGTTTCGAATTGGTATCATGTGATTTTTTAAATAATTATAAATCGAATCGCTGTAATGTGAAACAATTTTAAATTTTAAATTTACAAGTGGTTCAATTTTCTAACAAAAGTACGGCAAAATTATGAAATACATGTAGCCAGCCATTTCTGTACGAGAGAACAAATGCATAACGAAAAGAGACCCTAGGAAAGAAAAGTATAAAAATGTTTGCCAATTTCTGACGAATTTAGTGTCCATTTCTCAACGCCTTTATCTGCAATTATCTTTTGGACAACACATCTGATCTAAAAGAATAGTTTACCATCTGTATTGGGTTTCTGTTAAAATTGTTCTAGCCCTCAATATTTGGTTAAGAAACTTATGTAGCGCATTTGTACATTTTCACCAACCGCCATAAATGTTTGTAAATTTCAACTATTATTTACGAGACGTCTCTCCTGTTATGGCTTTTTCCTATTCATTGAAACTTTAATTTGTCATCTGAAACTGTTTTAACCAATTTCATATATTTGTATATCCTACAAACATATTTGACCGTTTTGGAATTTCATTCTATTCATTTAGGGAATGGACGCAATTTATTGTTTACGTTTAAAGACATAACTCACTAGTGTTGAACATTTTCTTCTTTAAACTATTACGGGCTATTTTGAATATATCATGGATTTCTCTTGAGGAAAAGCAGAGACATATAAATACGTCTCTGTGAAAAGTTGTGTTCATATGAATCTAGAGAAAATGGTATTTAAAATAAATGATATTAAGGCCCATAACCGATTGAATTTTCTTTATTGCTACTGGTACATATTTTAGAATTATTCGTGGTCATTACAAACAGCGAAAGGGAAATAATCACCTACACTTAAGATTTTTTATTTAAAGAATAGATGACCAATTAGAAAAGTTGTAGAGTATACAGGAACAACCCTAGGAGGCGTGGCGCGTAAAGCACTTTCAGCGATGTTTTGGCTTTCAAATTTGGAATCAATTAAAGTTACACTAGTGTAAAATAAGTCTGGTTTCACTTCGAGGTTGTTGTCATGAGACGCTTTTTAGGCCTACATAGCACATATATGTGGAAAGTGAACACTCTGAACCTGATTCTACCCCGTACGCAGATGTAATTAAACCCCTCATCGCTATACTCGACAAAAGTGTTTGTTCCATAAATGTTTAAGAACAAAATAATTCGGTGTAATCATCTTTTACGTCCTTTACACGGTTACAAGGAGTAAATCCAATCTATCCATGACACCGGAAATGTAACATACAGAGACGGTGCCTTCTGGATTAACACATTTCTCTCTACAATCCATCACCACGCAGCATGCTTGACTTTAATTATCTTGTTCTGTTACAACGGTGTCTTTACTCTTTTTCATTGCAAAAGAACCAGCTGTATACATATTCATATAGCTGTTGTAACTGGGAAAACATTACATACGTACATGTTAATTAAATTAAAGGACGGCAAAGGTTATCTGTCATTTTGATGAATTGTTATATGGATTGTCCGAATCACCAATACTCAAATACTGGAGAGTCTTATCAAATTCGGTTTTGGAATATAGTCCTCAATTTGATTACGTACTGCTTGAACTGCATGGATAACGCTCAACTCATAAAATAGTCCAAATACAAGCTTAATTTGTTTCTTATATTTGTCTTTGTTCCTAAAATAGAACTATATTAAGCTGGTACCCACAGCACAAGTTCTATTCCGGTCAAAGACGAATTTAATGAAAATACTGTAGCCCTGATACCATTCCCTGTTGTTGAATTATCGATGTAAAAGATACATACATAGGGTTTTGTATAAAATGCATGGTGCTCTAGGAAACACAACTTTAGCGTAATTATTACACGTATGGAAGATACCTTCATATACATCAGCCATGTGAAAGGATAACCTTGCATACTGCTGTATATAATGTTCTTGCAACCCTTTATGACTAATTGGCGAAAAAAGGTTCAGGGCTTTGTCTGCGATAGGTGAGCTACATGTAGTGCTAGACTGATCAGAAAAGCCATGTAGTTGGTTTTTATATAATGCCACTCCAATGAATAACTAAAACAAGAAGGGCTTCAGACAAGCCAAATGTCGTGGTGTAGACGCATAAGCTTGCAACCTCGTGTTTTCTGGTCAGACTGTTTCGCTTGTCGCCATGTATTAATATATTTAAGACGATTATGAAGGAGTGATTGAGCTATTAATATGATGCCTTTTATGGAGTCTTGTGTCATAAAATTCCACCAACGAACGTTGGTTTTCCATTCGGTTGTCTGATCAGAATATGTATACAGGTATGAGAACGCGCCTAGATGTACATGACTATAAGCGATCGGTTGTACTCTTCATTGAATCAAGAGGACAATTAAACGGCATTTTTGTAAAGAATCCCAGACTTAATGCTTCCACTGATCTTAGAAAACGCGCATGACAAATTCAATATGTTTACTTCAATATTCAACTTTGTGTATTGGTTGTACTGAATGTGAGTCATTAGATGCATTTACCCTAACATTCTTAACGGATAAAATGCCCAAACAAGCACTTTTATTTTGTATAATTTTGGTTCAAAACCATTCTGGTATTTCTTATACACCTTATACGACTCTAAATATTTACCAAACACAAGTAAAGTTAATGAACAATTGATCAGCTACAATAGAGTGTCCGTGGTATATATTGTTAAGTGTGTTTTTTCTCCATTTGCAGGTCATTTCTCTTGACGGAGAATATTTGATAAACTTGGACATAATTTAATTAGGGATGTATTCAGATTAACATAACATACACGTAGTTAGAATCACATGTTCCAAGCACACGTCCGAGGGCTTCTTTAAGTGTAATGTCAATCTGAAAACCTCCCAGATACCGTGTTTCGACTTCAGTAATACTTTTAGTCATGTTACACGAAACCCATCTATCGGACTTTGTAGCAAGCACATGTTCAGATCAGCCGACTTCTCGGTGCAGTCTGAGCAAGTACTTCCCCGATCGTCCTATTGAGGTTCAAGTGTCATAAAAGCTCCAACCTTACATAGTGCGAACTTAAACTTAAAGGTATATTTCATCATTTGTGGTGTTCCCCTTATAAAAATGCCTAGATATTTCATTTCTTAACAAGTATTATTAGCCAGCAAGGTAACTATTTAAGTCAACTTAGTCATGTACTTACTTGTATTAGACAACCAAAAATGATAAAATATGCTTTCCAGTTTTTAATTATTACTTAGCGCTTAGTAAGGTTTGTATAATTTGACCCTAGAGAGACGTAACAACTTTAACTAGAATTGTAAAAGAATGCAATGATAGCAGTAATGGCTTCTACACTGTTTTGCAAAACGTCTTAAGATGGGTATGCGTGTGACAAGGCTCTTTTTTAAAGGTGCTGAACTACAGATTATAGATAGTATAGTCAAAGTTGTTTTAAAACTGTTCAAAAGTTGTCTTGAACTATTAGAATCATAATTCTGAGACAAAATTGGAGTAATAATTTCACTTTCCAGTACAATCAACATCTTATTGTTGAGTGTTTATGCTAAATTTGTACTGGGTAGACATACCCAGTCAGCCGAATGTTGTACATTTTCATTGACTTTCAATTGACTGTTTTTCAACATTTACTGTTAAAATTGTTTTGTACTATTTATTACTTACTTTGTTGTCACTACTAGCAATATTTGCAGAAGTTTCAACAAATTTAAAATTTTGATCTCCATCTAGAGTTCAGCACCTCTAACATTGCAAATTATTTTGCAGTTACAATGCCTTTTATGGCTGGACAGTAGTTTGGTGATCTTTTTCAATTTACATTCGTTCGCGAATAAGAATTTATAAATAAGAAGCAAACAATGTAGATAAAGTTAGACTGCACAAACCTGAAAGCTGACTTTGGTCTGTATTATTCATATATGTAGTTTAGCCCTTTCCCACTTACAACATATATGCAGCAGACGACTTTTACAACATCTAGGTTAAAATATGGTAAACCTCTATGAATGAAACTTGAAGCGTTGAATAGAGTTGAAAACATTGTGACAAAAGGAGAAATTGCTCATTTTGAGCAATTTCTTCTTTTGTATCAAAGTTTTCAAAAGTCGTTTGCTGCAGAGGCGTCAGAAAGCCTCTATATGTGGGAAAGGGTTAACGTTGTGCATATCTCACCATGTTTGCAACGTATCACTCTATTCAGTCTACGACGGTAGACGGATGTTCGGAAATGTCAAAAAGGACCGTTTAGGTGAGTTGTAAGTATAATTATATCTTCTGATTGTGGAAGCGGTTTCTGTAACGATAAGTTGTAAAAACCCAAACAGTTAAACAAACTTGTTCAAAACCCGTCTCCTACTTATACCACATAACAAATCTAATAATGTTAAAAGGTCAAGGTCAAGGTTGACATTTCGAGACCTCCGTCTCCCGTTGTACATCGAATAATATGAGTCCCACCAAACTACGTTGTGATACAAATGGATATTTAGTCGAACCTGTTTTAAGAGACCCCTCAAGGGAAATGCTTTATAAGTAGTCTCTAAAGACAGGTGGTGTCTTAAGGCAGGTGGTCTCTTACATGTAGTTGATATTTAGTTGATTTATTATTTATATGCGTTATATACTTATTTTTACTTTCAGCGCAAGATGCTTGTTTAAATAAGGAGAGTGATTATCATGTCACTAGAGGTAACCATGGTGATAGGATTAGTTTATACATGATAACTTATATACATACTTATTAAGACATCATTTGAACTACATTACTCATTCTTTCTGTATTACTGCCTCTGTCTATCTGTAGGATTTTGATACAGACTTTTTAAATGTTAGCTTTACTGGCTGTATGCGATGCAACTTCACAAAAATGACATCCCCTTAAGCTCCTCTTCCGAATTCCTGTAAATCGTTTTGATCCGCCAAACACTGTCGTTGCAGCTTTATGAACAAGGTGTTTGAATTAAACAACTTAACAAAAGTTCTTCCCAGAAACGCTTGTCATGTTCTTTGAGTGTCTCTAAATCTCACCACGGGTCGTCATAAAACTAGCCCGTCATTGATTGGGTGATTTTTGTCTGTAAGAGCTAAAGTGTCATTTACATAAGTTCTCCTCGTGAACTACAGACCCATGTTTGATATTATGTTCCGTTGGTAGACCTTTACTACATTCCATCATTTCGTGTTGATTGTTTCAAATTCAAAACATTTATAAGTGCTCTCCAGTAAATATGTTGGCCCGGTTTTAAGTAAGAAATGTAGCTTTACCAGATTCCCTTAACGGTTAAATTGGTAATTAGGACTGGACCATTCCTCATTTAAACATTTGTATAAACTTTAATGGATAAATTAAAACGCGACTTAAAGCTGCCATTAACCTTTTCCCACATACAACGAATCGGAAGCAGACGAATTTGAAAACATTTAGTACAACATATGAAAGCTCTCTGTAAATGAAAGTATACTAGTTCAAAAGAGTTTAAAGCAGTGTTGCTCATTACGATGTTTTGACAAATAGTCTGCTGCAAATGCCTAAATTGCGTCTGTATGAGGGAAACGGTTAAGAAACGTGTATGGCCACGCCGTTAAGCCGTACACAAGGTAAAAGAAAATTCATTTTAGCATTGCCAACTAGTTATGGTTACTTATGATTTCTTTATAGATATACTTGGAAATGTAATAAACTGACAATCTTCCACCATTTCATTAATGTATTGGTAATAGAAATAAAGCAATGTTGAAGAATATCCGGAAGTGTCCAAATAAAAGTAATGATAAAATACACATATCAGAATGTATTTGTTTGACGGTTGCTGTGTACTATATACAATGATAAAACTATATACATGGTTAAACTAAACCCGACCAGCCTTCGTGTTCAAATTTATATTTATATTGGAAAAATAACGACGTTTTCAACTTTATTTTGGTTATAACACGGCGACAGTTCACTTATTAATGAACCCCGGGTACTCAAAACGAGTACTAGGCTAAGAAACGAGCATTGTCCAGCCGCCCTCCTTCATGATCGCCGCGACCTGGGGTCGAGCCCTGGACGTCCGGATTCAAATCCCCGATGCTTACCACTCAGCCAAGGCGGATTCTCCTCCGTGTTTAAAAAAACCTCTGACTAATGTCTGAAAAACCATTTGCGATGTGCACTGGAATCGGTAATGTTTTATAAATGAGAAAAATCTATTGCAAATTAAGACTGGGAATTAAACAAAAAAACTTTTTCCCCGTGCAAAAACAATAATGATGGGGCCTCAGCTGCCGGATCATTACGTTGGCGGGAATTTGCGTAATTTTCTTAATCCAATGACGTTAGGTTAGATGAAAAGGTTTTACTTCATCCCTTAACGCTCACGCATTTTATTAACTTGATCGTTGCAGGCCTATTAACTCTTTCAGCGCCAAAGGCAATATTGAGGTTTTTGCAAACAATACTGATTCAGGTGAGTCAGCTCGTAACGAGCTGTCTCACCTGAAATCTGCATTGTTTGGCTGTGAGTTATAGAAATATTCCAAAAATTCCTATAACATGAAAATGGAGTCGTCCGAGTTTTGAACATGGAAGAGTCTACTTTAAACAATTCGGCGCTGAAAGAGTTAAACGTTGAAAACATGCTCTGTGCTGAGACGTGTACTGTGTGCTCCAACAGAGACTCTCGAAAGGTATATTTCGAGAATTATTATGCTGCTGATCGATACCATGCTTGAATACAAAGTTTGATCATGGACTATATTTATTTAACGTAGTAACCTCTCCGGTTCTCGGCTGTCAATGTTGAGTGTCCTTTGAGTAAAGCTGGTTCCTTAGCCTAGTACTGATAAGTCAACCATGAATCTAGGGAATGTAAACGAACCCGTTGTATAACAGGTATATTGTTGAAAACGGTATAAAACTCCCAATAGATTTGTCAATAATAATTAAGTGCGTCTAAAAGTTTTCTTTTAAAATTTACGTCGTTGACAAAAAAAAAAAGCAATAAAACTTAACCCTTTCCCTCATATAGACGCTTTCTGACGCCTCTGCAGCAGACGGCTTTCTCGTGGAACGGCTCCCATACATACGTCTAATAGGATTAAGATGATCCTAATGATTTTAAACATACGGCATCTTCTTCTAAACTTGGACCAAATCCAGTCGATATTAAGGCGCGCTGTTAATCTAGGGCGTGAGAGGTTGAACCCCAGCTTGATACACACTTTATTCGACGTTTGCCTAATGTCAATGCGACAATCGTCATTTTTCCACCAATGATCTAACAGAATAAGTGGGAAAATCTGAGAGTTGCTTGGACAGACTGTTCTAGGGAGTACTGGCCTGAGAAAGCCAGGACATAAAATACATGGGTATGTGATCTTATCAGCATGTATGACTGAACAAGTGTTGAAAACGGCGTTACACCCGAAACAATCACTATTCTAAACTTGAGCAGATTTTACGTATGTCAGGGGAAGCAACTTAGGAGCAGAAATGCGCTTAGATCACACTGCACCAAATATATACTGTCTTTGCTTCCGTGTTAATCAACAAGATTCAACCCTCAATTGCAACACTTTCTAAGCGTTTCCCATGTAGAACACCATATATGTAGTATTGAAAAGGGAGTCCTCTTAGCTATAAAATACTTCAAGGAAAAGGGGGGTTTCATCTTTTATGCAAGAGAGAACTCATCTCGCCGTCATTTTGAACACAACCGGCCTAGGCCAAAACTGGTTTTCCACATACTCTACTTTCACTTTCATACACTATCAAAATACCAAAGATAATCAAAGCAAACATTTCCAGTGCATCTTGTACATATTTACAAAGAATTTACATCCATTGTCACATATCCAATTCAGTCCAAGACAAGATATACCGCTATGTTTAGGCAAAATCAGTTTATTAGGGACCACATGGTTATAGATCAGCCTGGCCCGCGGAGGTATTTTGCGTAATTTTACCTTAAAGTAGCATGCATTTTATTGACAAAGATAAAATGTTTTCTGATAAAAAGGAAGCACTTGTTTCCATCTTTGACGATCAGGGTTGCAGATATAACATTTCGACTTATTCATCGGTTTCTGTATAAATATTAACGCTAGTAATGGTGAATTACTGAGAAATTATCCAGGAAACACCGGAATAAAGCTGAATTAACTAGGAAACACCGGAATAAAGCTGAATTATCCAGGAAACACCGGAATAAAGCTGAATTAACTAGGAAACGCCGGAATAAAGCTTAAATACTTTTGAAAACGGCGTAAAATACCTTTTTTCAAAGTAATTAAAGACAAGACAATCTAAATGTAATAAAATAACTGTCAAAAAGTGACACTATTTGCAAATCAGAATGTTTCAAAACAATCACGTGGTTAAATTGTTACCTGGTCAATTAGCTAAAAAAGCTTAGGTGTATACATGATTTTTTCTCCAAATTGAACTGGGCATCCAATTACTACCAACTAGGAATTATGAGTGTTAAACATTCGTTAATAATTCTGTGACATTAATCTTTGGACAGTCCTTAAATATACTTCTTCTCTACAATGATTCAGATCTGATTCAACCTTTCCTACTTACAGATTCATTTGCGTGCATGTGCAGTAGACGAGTCTCGACACTATTTTGACAAAAAGGTGCAATTTCTCCTTTGATGATTATGTTTTCAATTCTATTCAATAAAGATAACATTCTTTTTTTTAATTCTATATTTTGCACCGACTTTGATGTCTGCTGTAGATTTGTTGTATGTTGGAAAGGGTGAACCATGGCATTATTAAAGGCTAAATCTACGGGAGTCCGTATTAATAGCATCCTCAGTTCCTTTGTCATTGATATAAGGTGCAATTTCTCCTTTGATGATCTTTAATGTTTTCAATTCTATTCAATAACATAAAAAGAATATTAAAATTAAATATTTTGCACCGACTTTGATGTCTGCTGCAGATGTAAGTTGAAAAGGGTGAACCATGGCATTATTTCAGGCTAAAACTACGTATTAATAGCATCCTCAGTTCCTTTGTCATTGATATAAGGGGCAGGGTCGACCTTTTACCGTCACTTAGTGGCACCTCGGTGGAATAGGAAAATGATATTACCATTATTTGCTAGTGTCGGTTCCCCATTATTCGTCCTTTTTGTATTAACCCCGTGTGTCAAAACAGAAACGAACGCGTCGGCTTGACAAATTATTAATCGATGAAGCGGGAGGGCTATTTCTGACTGTAAACAATGTTAACTCGTCTATCTTTCGAAGACAACACAAGTCGAGCTATTGTGATACCATTGGCGTCGTCATCGCCTGTGGCATCTGCGTCCTCAAAAAACTTAAAAAAAAGTTTAAACTTATTTATTTTACATCGATTGCGAAATAAAGCTTTAAGCTTATATTAATCAGGCTCGATATATGCTTCCTGGATACTTAACCAGTGCTCGCGCCGTTTCTGTGGAAAGATCCTAAAGGTAGAACCCGCTCATCATGGGATTCGAACCCGGGACCTTTGGTACAAGAGGCCGACGCTCTAACTCTGTACCACTGTCTCCCACAAAACTTAAACCTTGCCTCATTGCCCAAAGACTGTTAAACATTTATAAATGAAACCTGGTATACATGTTTCTAGGAAGCATACGCATGTCTATACCAAGTCACATAACTCTTGCTGTACTAACTATTCAGAAATGCCCCTTTTTCGACTTAGAAACAAAGCAGGCGATCGTTGACGCTTTTGTTTGTTCAGCGATATAATACACGGGTTAATTGGTTAAGGTGTATTTCACTCACGTCTCCTTGCACATTCTCGGTCTTGACTTACATGGTTTACCAATTTTATTTCGAGGGCTTGGTGTGAAACAGTTGTAACTAAAAACCTATTTTAAAAACCCTGGTTTAGGGGCAATTTTGACCCCTTTGTAAAACCTAAATTTCCATTGTTACCAAGAATTTTTTTTAAACGCTTATAAAGACTTTATGGCGAGGTAATTAACCTTGGTACAAACATACTAACTTTAGTTACAACCTTTTCACGACAAGCCATCGATTTTCATTCGAGTCGTGTCTGGCGAATTGATTTTGTTTTTTAAATTTCACTTCGGAGTGATATATAAATGTTAAGAAACATTGTTCGTAGTTCAGAAATGTAAGTTATTTAATCACGAAGACTGAGCGAATATAATAAAATAATAAACACATGTTGCATACAGGGTTAAAAACAGCATGGGGAAAGATGGGTTACATATTCTTAGCTACATGACCTCTGACCTCGGCTACAGAGACGCCAACAAGGTTTACCTTATTCTGGCTTCTGATATTCTTCAACATTGAATAAATACAAAGCAATATATAAATTACTTTTTTTATTAACAGTTAAAAGACCGAAACGTTGTTACTTAAAAAAAAATCTATGTTGAAGTTTGATTCTATACATATTTTTTTCATATTGTTTTATTAAGAAATTACATACTCATAGTTTAACATGCTTAATTTAAAAACTTGTTAGATTTGATGTTCATATAATGTTCCTGAATACATATTAATATTTTATTTTGTACATGTATGTTATAATTTTATCTTACAACGTTGCTTTTTAAGTAGTAAAGTAAATATTACATTTCTTGCGGTTTGTATCTTTCATCTCGATGATAATTAATTGATAGGCAATACATGTATTCTTTAGGTCAAAGTAATATCTACATTTGACACGCCTTCATAAAACCTTTATCTCTTTCATATAAATTAGTCGGTACACCGGCTATAAAAATGTGTCTTAAACTGTCAAGGTCATCATTGCGTATAAATGTACTCGGGTATCACTATATTCTAGAAATTGTAGTATCACTCCACAAAACTGACCTGATATTGACATTTCTGTAAAGATGTGTTTCATTTGTTGTCTTTTCAGCGTGTGAATGTGTTGTGTACCAGAGTTACGGGCTGTCGTCGGGCAGTTTTTACTCCCCAAACTACCCAGAACCCTACAGGCACGGCATCAACTGTATCCTCTACACGTTCATCGGGGACGTTAATGAAATCGTGGAAATAGACTTTATAGAAATGGATCTTAACAGACGTGTCGAGACGTCCCCCACAAATTACAAGTAAGTTTATTCCGTAGTTCGTTATATAACGAGTAATTGTATTCCGTATTTCGGTATTACGAGTAAGTTTATTCCGTATTTCGTTATTACGAGTAAGTTTACTCCGTATATCGTTATTACGAGTAAGTTTATTCCGTATATCGTTGTTACGAGTAAGTTTATTCCGTATTTCGTTATAACGAGTAAGTTTATTCCGTATATCGTTATTACGAGTAAGTTTATTCCGTATTTCGTTATTACGAGTAAGTTTATTCCGTATTTCGTTATTACGAGTAAGTTTACTCCGTATTTTGTTATGCACTCAGTTTAAATGATTGATTGATTGGTTGATTAATTTTAGTTAAACGTCGTTAATACGGTGTTTCAGTTATATCACGGCAGCCAGCTCGCCAAAAGTTTGTTTCCAGGATTGTCCGCAACAGTACTTGATATAACACTATTCACGAGCAATTGGCTACCTTCCTATCTAGCAAATTGGTCGAAGACAAATGACGTCAGTTACTTTAGCATTTGCTAAGAATCGGAAAACAATAAATATCCGAGCAGAGGTTCGAACTCACGCTTCGTGGATTGGTAACCCTCGTCGTTACCGACTGAGCCTGTCCGACTTGTTTAACATGAATACTCAAAGTTTGTTAATAAACAGGGGTTTAGAAATGCATGAACATAACGGTTATATTGTAAACGTAAACAGTAGGTTCTTATTAAGTCTTTACGACGCATGTTCATTTAGATGGGTGACGGAAAACACTCTCAACTCTAAATCATGTGTATATTTCATATTCCGATATCTGTATTTGACAAACTGAAACTCTATGTTGTGTGTACTCAATAGAAGCGTCGTACTGAGACGCATTTTTTTTCTAGTACCCACACCATAGGATTTGGTTGAGTCATAAGAGAGATATTTGTTGTAAAAGACCAGTTTACTCCACTTTAGCTAATCATCCGAATCCCATACTCAGCATGTGCTGGTGAGTGGTCTTGATATTTACGCAGCGCAGAGCCCATTTGGTCGGATTTTGTTATGTTGCGGGGTCCAAAGTATAATAACATTATTATATATTAGGTCTTCCAAAGGGAAGAAAGTCAGTAAAAAACTTTAATATCAATAAAACTCATCCATTATTAAATTTTCGACCACTTGGTCTTCATCAAGATTTAAAAAGAAAAAGAAAATTTAAGTGCAGTCCATTCTGGTATCGAAGAGATCAAATTGTGATGAGGCGAAGTCGTCAGGTACGGTGTTCCGTTAGGGCCATCGTTGTTTCGCGGTACGATAACGCGATGCGATAGTACGATAATGAGATGCGATAGTACGATAACGCGATGCGAAACTGCGAGACCACGATGCGAGGAGGCGATATTAATATCGTACTTTCGCATCGCACTTTCGTACTATCGCATCGCGTTATCGTACTATCGCATCGCGTTGTCGTACTATCGCATCGGGTTATCGTAGTGTCGACCCTAGGTCGAAACCGCGAAACAACGATGACCCTACGATATTAATATCGCCTCCTCGTATCGTGCTCTCGCAGTTTCACATCGCGTTTTCGCACTTTCGCATCGCGTTATCGTACTATCGCATCGCGTTATCGTACTATCGCATCGCGTTATCGTACTTTCGACCCTAGGTCGAAACCGCGAAACAACGATGGCCCTAACGGAACACCGTAGTCAGGACATCATAACGTAATTTCCGTAGCGGCGTCAAACGTTTTTGATTATTAAAGAGTTTTATTAATATAAAGTATAATAAGATAGTTGACTGATTTCAGGACACCTGCATAAAGATATCTAAATTATTAGAAATACTCATTTTAAATGGAAATTGATAATATTTTGGTAAAATGAGAAACTATGTGTATTACAAGTACTCCCTTTTTTAAAAACGTTGCCTATGACAATGGTACATTGTATGTCAACAGAAGCCTGTATAAGCGTGACTTTTATAAAGTGAGCCGTCCCACGAGGACACCAACATTGTGGACTCTGCGTAAAGTATCGATCCGGATCAGCCTAAGCATGCCTCGAAGGCTATTCCGGACAGACACTTTTCGCCTCCTGTGGATTTTTTAGTTTCAGAAATCATTAATCTATACCGCTATCCCCCTGAGACGGAATATGTCGGCCCGGATTACCCTGCGCGGACTTCGCAGGCTGATATCGGTCGACACATTATGCATATTCCATAATGTTGGTTTTCTCAGGGACGCAGATAAGAGGGATTGGCAACTCCACCTGTACACCTGTTACCTGGTTAAAATATCGCCCATAGAAATAAGATTGTCCAAATTTTCTCATTTTGTAACAAATAAAACTTTGAAGTCATATTTGGCACATAAACAAAACATACATATTCTGAAAGCTTAACATTTCAACTAAAGTTAGAGATACAATGAACAACTGGAACTTCTTTGTATTTTAAACAATGACTGGTTTAAAAGACACAAATATTGGGATTTCTGAATTATGTTATTTGTTTCCAAAAATTAATAGACTGACATTTTTCATAAGGATAACATTATTATCAAAGCTGTAGTATATTAAAATATTTTTATCTACTGCAATAGACGAATGTTTCAACTTCCGGAAAATATATTTTTTATTTTCATATCTTGAATAGCTTTTGAGTTTTACTTGCTACACATGTTGGCACGGGTGATATTTTAGTATATAATTTAGTTACTTATCCCTCTTATCTACCAAGTGTACATGTCTGTCCACACGATTGTTGATAACACTTTTCCGTGTTTTTGAGATGTCTGCCCCCAGCCGCTTCATCTATTCAGGATTTTTACCGCTGGCTGGTTAAATTAACCGCTTCATCTATTCAGGATCTTTACCGCTGGCTGGTTAAATTAACCGCTTCATCTATTCAGGATCTTTACCGCTGGCTGGTTAAATTAACCGTTTCATCTATTCAGGATCTTTACCGCTGGCTGGTTAAATTAACCGCTTCATCTATTCAGGATCTTTACCGCTGGCTGGTTAAATTAACCGCTTCATCTATTCAGGATATTTACCGCTGGCTGGTTAAATTAACCGCTTCATCTATTCAGGATATTTACCGCTGGCTGGTTAAATTAACCGTTTCATCTATTCAGGATCTTTACCGCTGGCTGGTTAAATTAACCGCTTCATCTATTCAGGATCTTTACCGCTGGCTGGTTAAATTAACCGCTTCATCTATTCAGGATCTTTACCGCTGGCTGGTTAAATTAACCGTTTCATCTTGGTATGAGCCGTTCCACGAGAAAACTACCAAAATTGACTCTGCGTAATGTATTGAACCAGATCAGCCTGCGCAGTCCGCGCAGGCTGGTCGGGACCGTCACATTTCGTCCCAGGGGAAAAGAGATATAGCGTAATGATTACTGACGCAGAAATTCCACAGGAAGCGAAACATGTCTGCCCGGATTAGCCTGCGCGGCATGTTAAGGCTAATCCGGGTCGATATTTTACGCAGAGTTCATAATGTTGATATTCTCGTGGAACTGCCCTCATATGCATTGTCTACAAGAATAACAGTGGTCATGGATGAACTCTTCCAAATGTAAAGCTAGACACTTTCATTTCAAATTATCATCAATGAATAAGGTTAAAAATTGAATATGGATGATCAATTTCATATACCAGATAGAGAGCTTTCGACTTAACTTGATTGATTGATGGATTGATTGATTGATCGGTCGTTTAGTGTTTTACGCTGCTTTTAACAACTGTTCAGTTATATCACGGCGTTTTCTGGATAAATTACCAGTACTCTGGTCCATTTATTTTGACACCGATCTGTCAATCGTAATGCTAACCCCGCAACCCTGAGTGCCACGGAGGGCAGCCATTAATACCATTTTTGACTTGAAAGAAATAAGATGAAAGATAAAATTGAATATATCTATTATATTAATAAGCTCCTCCAGCTAAAATGGAATCTTGTTGCAGTGGCATGCTGGCAAAGCATTTTAAATAGTTTACGACTGACTCGGTGGGTTTCAGTATAAAAAACGAGTAGCACTGATTAACTCTTTCAGCGCTAAAGGCAATATTGAGGTTTTTGCAAACAATACTGATTCAGGTGAGTCAGCTCGTAACGAGCTGTCTCACCTGAAATCAGCATTGTTTGCCTTTTAGTTATCAAAATAGTCCAAACTTTTATCACATGAGAAATGGAGACGCCCGATTTTGAACATGGAAGAGTCTACTTTAAAGCGACTGAACTCCAGATACCCAACTGTCGAAAAAAAAAAAAAAATCCAATTTTAAGAAAATAAGTGTTATTTTTGTATTTGGGGCATTAAAATATGATAACTGACATATTACATACCCCTATAATCGGTGGGATTTTCTTGTTTTCGATACTTTTTCCATCGCAAATTCTACCCTGTCAGTAACGGGGTAAGTATTTTTAAATAGGAAACCCCTTCATCGGGACAATTGAAAACGACTCAAGTTCACTTTAATGATTTATTTTTTCGTGCCATCTGGATTTCAGTCGCTTTAAACGCTGAAAGAGTTAAAATCATCTAGGAAACGACGTGATATAACTGAAAAGTTGTTAAAAGCGTCATTAAACACCAAAACGCAATCAATGGTACTGGAGTGGAATAAAGGAATTGCCTACTATCAAAGTTCCTTTGGGAAGAGAAGAACAGAACTCAGTTGGCTGACAAAGTGCGTCAGGTTATTTAATAGACTTCATAGTCTTCGGAGAGATGAATTTAAAGAGCGTTTGGGAATGTTATTGACGAAGCTCTCGGTGACCTATTTGTACCAACAAAATTGTCTTTTATCCAATTATCTATTTTGCGTCCTCAAAACCTATCAATATCCAGTATTTCAACCCAAACCTAACACAGTTAAACATATGAGCCGTCCCGCGAGAAAACCATCTTTGTGGACTCTGCGTAAAGTATCGACCGGATCAGCATAAGCATGTCGCGCAGGCCAACCCGGACAGACACATATCGCCTCCTGTGGATTTTCTGTTGCAGAAATCATTAATCTATACAGCTATCCCCTTAGCCGGAATGTGTCGGCCCGGATTAGCTTGCGCGGACTGCACAGTCTGATCTGGATCGGTACATTACGCAGAGGCCATTATGTTGGTTTTCTCGCGGGACGGCTCATAGGGTAAGACATGAAAAGTTGCTCATGATCTGAATTTCGTTGTATTATTTAACACTATATCTGGTTGCCTTTGTTACCAAATACAGCCCCAAAGTACATTAAAGCTAAGGACATGTTGGGGCGGTCGCACTAAAAGCCATTCCCAAGCCTTATTATGCTAATTTAATCCGATTTTTTGTGGTATTACACCAGCTATGAACCCGCTCATTGGAAAAGGGTATGCGATGGGTTTTGTTAACAGTGCAAATTAGCTTTATCATCCGCACTGTCTGATCAAAATATATTATGGTGATCAATCACTTACATTAGCGCGATTGGTTATTCAGTCAACTTGTGTAGATTCTGATAAGACTGAGCATCAGATGTGCACGCTGATTTGAACCTGTGTATTGTAACATTTTCCCATGGAAGGGCTCCTATATCTGATTATATTCACTGTTGTTTTTACTTTATCCCTTTCTGTGTAGAGATTGAATTATACGAACAATATCTAATTTAGTATGAGAATGGTCGCCCCATTTCGGGTTCACTTATACAAAACATTGGCTGTGGCCACACACAAAACTTGTTTTCGTTCCGTTAATCACTGTTCATCCTTTTAAAGTAACGTTGAATCAATTCAGCGGACAGTGGTGACCAATCATCGCCATTTGCAATGAAAATATAATTATATTAACGTGTTTTCTTGGGGTACTGAGTAATCCGAACAGCGCACTTAGAAAATGTTATGTTAAATGGACTGTCCAATCATTATAGGGTATACACTCAAACACGCTTGAGGTACATGAAATAGCTTTACAATTGATTATCTTCGATACACATGATGTTTTCATCATGCACATATCTTCATATGTTTAAGTTAGTTTTGACATTGAGAAGTAACTCACAATGAACTTATTAACCAATCCTTTGACTGCTTGATCCGAGTTTGCTGAATTTGTTCCACCAATATAGATTCATGCCAGCGGACGCGTGCGAGCCATCTGACCAGGCTATATATTGTTGACTGCTAAAATCAAATTCCCCATCTTAATATTCATTTAGATTATTATCATTAGCGATGGATCGACTTCTCCGAATGCAGACCTGTACACATCATGTTTAAGACATTCTGCAATTGAAAGTTCATAGTTAAATCTGGACATCCTATTCCAGGGGCGTATCTTTGCAATAATCAATGTGTAGGCCGTCTCGTGAGAAAATCAACATTGTGGAGTCTGCGTAAAGTATCGACCCGGATCAGTTTTCGCCTCCTGTTGATTATCTGTTTCAGGAATCACTACTCTATACATCTATCCCCCTAAGACGGAATGTGTCGGCCGGATCAGTCTGCGCGGACAGCGCAGGCTGATCTGGTCGATACATTACGCAGATGTCTATCGCCGCAGCTGCATTTTGGGGAATTTTGAGAAATGTGTAGGCATGAGCCTACATTGCCTAAAGGGAGCTACGCCCCTGTATTCAGTGTACCAGCTATGGTGCTCTTCACTCTACATGCGTAGCTTTACATGAGATTATCTTCGCTACTCATGTTTGTCCATCGTGTAAATGTCTTCATATGTCGTATATCGCATCGAAATTGTAATCGTCGTTTGAAAAGTGTGATCAAACATATATTTGACTTGTCTATTTAAAACAATCTTCGATACAGACGTGCAATCTGATTAATACGGTGTGTGCAACGCATTTATCTTTTTATGAGAAAATAATTTTCAATGAACGTGCAGGGATATGTCAAAAGTCAGGGATGAGAAGAACGGGATCAGTATACATGATATAAAAATACCGATAATAAAACAAAACATCAAACGATTCATCAATGCACATAACATTCAACATGTTTTCAATTTGTTATCTGGCGCGGTGACTTAATACGTCACGATTCAAGGAAACTTACTGTAGTGAACCAAAATTGAAGGGAAGTAAGTGAATTTGTTTGGGCTTGAAACTTTTAACTCGATAAATGTTAATAAAAACATAATTCGTCTATTTTTGGTTATTCAAACAGTTTATTTCTGTTTAGAGTGTCATATTTATTTTTATAAAATCTGAAATAAAAAACCTCCAGATATCACATTTACTCGAATCCCCGCTCTCTGTTTACTGACAGGGTTCACTTGGGGTTTCAATGCAAATTTCCTATTCAGTCAGACATCATAGGTAGTTTAACATTATAAAGTGTGCTGTCGTGATGTGTTGTCTACCATTTACATGTAATATATCATTTCATTCTACTGGGCTCGTGGCAAATGAAATAATCAAAGCGCCAATGGCACTGTAGTGGCGATCGTATGGAAAATCCTTCAAAGTAACAAGCAGTATATCGGTGTAGGGATTGCGATGACTCTGGTGCGGGTAAATTTGAGAATGTATTAACCCTGCATCTTTTGACAGTAGAATAATGTTAGTTTGCCATTCCAAAGTTATGAAAAATCTAGTTTGTATTCGATAGACTACCTACCGTTTTAGCTCATTAGAATGGCTATTTGTAATCTAAATTGTTCGGGTAATCACATGTTCATCACCAGGTCGCTAGGCCATATTAAGATAAAATATTTTTTACACTTTAAAAATGACTAAATTATCAAGAAAGGAGAGAAAACAGTATCCAGGGAAAACAAATAATAAAAGGACCAATAAAAGCATAAATGCTTATAAGCCATAAAACAGCTTATCAGGTTTCTAATTCTACATGAACTACATTAATTATTTTGGTCTTTGTTTCAATGATGTCCGATATTAAACAGGTCTGTTCAATTTAGTCCCTTACATTGCATGATTGAGGGTTGTCAGAGACATATAAACATAGTGTATTTATATGTCTCTGAGGTTGTTAAACTGCTTCGAATAATGTGAGTGCAAAAACAAACACAAAACATGCTCAAAAAGCACAATTTCACTATTTGCGAAACTGTTCAATTTATAAAAATATAGGCGCATATATTATAATGCTCGATCTCCAAACTAAATTAGGCTACACTTTCAGCATTGATTGCTAATTGACTCTAGAACGTGCAGAAGTGTATACATAACGTGTGTACACACTGACATCGTGTGTCCTTTAAACTTTGTAAACCAGTCTTATCATCTAGACGCTTTCATATATTTAAACAACTACACAATAAAGCGTTTATAATATTGAGAGTTATATGCAAGGCAGATAGAACGCGCAATGATATTTATTATCTGCCCAATCATGACGAAGATAATATTTACATATTTTAACTCTATGTAGATAATGTCTCGATAAAACTCAAATATAAGTAACAATCCGGTACCAAAGTAGCACTGACATACTTATTATTAATCACGTCTCTGCATCAATGATGGAACTATAACGGATGTGAGTAAATTAGTTTGCAGTAAGGAAAAACAATATCAACCGATTGTTCAAAACCGACTATGTAAATATTTTTCGTTGTTGTTGTTTCTGTTAGCATAGTGGCGATTGTCAAACCAATCGCCACAAAAACTATTGGACCCTCTGCATTTTGTGCTGAAGCAAACGACTGACGGGTTATTATAAAGGGTTGTGTTACATAAATGTTTTATATAACGATAATTTGTTTTGTTAAATTTGGGGTTTTACGCCGATTTTATCATTATGTCACGTGTAACTCTTGAATCCTGGGTTAACAAACCAATCCTGGGCTAGGAAATGTACTTCGCCCAAGGGCACGCCACTAAGACCACCGTGACTGGGGATCGATCCATGGACGCACAATTTCAAATCCTCGAGGGTAACAACTCGGCCACGGCAGACTCTAATAGTTATAAAGTTCAAAATGAAGAGTGTTAGCATATATCTGGTTTATATTAAAACGTGGCATCGTCATCTGTTTTGCATCAGCTGGACACATTTCGGTGCATATCATATTAAAATGTCAAGTCAATTTGGTGTGCCGATTCCCCGATATAGATGTGCAGAATTTTGTTTGTCTACGTTGGTGCAAATATGTTAAGTTAGGTATGGATACATATTGTGATTATCTGATGTTGTGTTAGCAGTTTCTGGCTTAAGTGGGTTTAACAAGTTAAGTAGTAGGTAACTTGCTAATAATCATATTCTAACAAAGGCCTGCGCTGTTAACACGCATGCGCTATAGACCAACAGGAGTCGTATGACAAATGTAAGAGTCTGACATATGTGAGAGCGAAGGAGATAGTCAGAAAGGGGTAGAGAGAAAGTGGGATGGAAAGGGAGTGGTAGGGAGAGAGGTGGGAGAGAGAGAGGGGAGGTAGGATAAGAGTGAGAGAAAGAGGGTTTAGAGTGTGAAGAGAAAGATCAAATATAAAGAAGGAAAGAGAGAAAGATAAATACAGAGATAGAGATATAATATAGAGAGAGAGAGAGAGGGGGGAGAGAGAGAGAGAGAGAGAGAGAGAGAGAGAGAGAGAGAGAGAGAGAGAGCGGGAGATAGAGAGAGGGAGAAAGAGAGAGAAAGAGAGAGAGAGAGAGAGAGAGAGAGAGATGGGGGAGATAGATACAAGATATAATTAGAGAAAGAAAGATAGATAGACAGAAATGCGGATGGAGAGAACAAGATAGAGAAAGAGTGAGAGAGAGAGAGAGATAGGGGGAGCTATAGGGAACAAGAGACAGACAGACAAACAGACAGATATACAGACAAACAAACAGACAGACAGAGAGATAGGGCTAGATTTGTTGAAATATAGTTTCTCCTATGTTGAATTTAAGCTACAGGTTAGAACATACTGTTTCGACCTATAGTGACGTCTCGTTAATTGATAGGGCTGACCGGAAGACAGATGAAATGCCGTGAAGTATCTTCTTTTTCTCTGTAGACGGGTTTCCTAGACAATACAAAACCTACACAACATATATAGATTTCATCTGAAACGCTAGATAGATTTTTTGGCATGAATATGTTTAAAGTCGTCTGCTGCAGAATTGTCGTATGAGGGAAAGGGTTAAGGTTAATCCGTAGGATGAAATATATTTCCTTGTCACATACAATTGTTCATACTTAATCTAATATAGTTTAAACTTATTTATTTTACATCGATTGCGAAACAAGCTTATATTAATCACGCTGGGTGTCTGGTTCTTGGAGGACATGAACAACACTCGCACCGTTTCCGAGGAAAGATTTCCAAGGCAGAACCCGCTCATCACGGGATTCGAACCCGGGACATTTGGGTACGAGAGGCCGACGCTCTACCAACTGCACCACTTTATCATGAAATGCTTTAAACCTTTCCCTCATATAGACGCTTTCGGACGCCTTTGTAGTAGACGGCTTTTTGAAAACATAGTGACAAATGAAGAAATTGCTCAAAACGAGCAATATCTCATTTTGCCACAATGTTTTCCACTTTCAGTCATAGGTTATCCATTCAATTATAGATATTTTCTATTTTTTGACAAAGTACTTTCAAGGTCGTCTGTTGCAGAATTGTCGTATGAGGGAAAGGGTTAAGACATCGGTTTGCGTATATTAACAATAACTTGCTCTATACAACTTTTAACAAATTGTGTACATTTACAAATTTAGCTCACCTGGCAGAAGTAAAGATATGGTACTCCGTCTCTCTTCTCTTTCGGCGTTGTCGTCCTTTTTGTTTTTGTCACACTTAATTTATTTTATTTTATTCGGGTTTTAAGAAGTTTCAGCATTATTTCAGTCATATCACGGCGACATTTCTATTGTTCGTGATCCCTGGGTAAACAAACCAAGTACTAGGCTAGGAAATAGAAATAGAAGCTAGATAGGTTGCAGTATTCTACATTCAAACTATCCGTTTTGCTAAAATGACAAACTGGTGCAACTATGGGTGCACAGCTGTTTCCGGCTTTCAAACTGTGTGTTCAAATAGAGGACTAATTCAGGAGGAGCAACCTGAAATTTTACCACCTATATATTTCTTATTAATCAACCGTATTATTGAATACTCACATTATCTAGAGCCCGGACTGTTAATTCAATTTCTGCTTTCACGGAGTTGTATTCGGCGGAGTAGGTGTTTTTTACCCGATTGAAAGTATTTACATGAGTATTGTGTACTGAATCCGGGACAAAATGTCCACGGACAAAATGCCATAGGAAATAATGTCCACGGACAAAATGCCATAGGAAATAATGTCCACGGACAATAATCTCCACGGACAAAATGCCACAATATGAAAAGAGGA
>JASEVX010000005.1:76259530-76289440 GCA_031761405.1 Serripes groenlandicus
CAAATGTTAGATTTGTGTAATGTAAAATATTTATTTCATATTCCAGTAAGTCTCATCCCGCTTTCTCACATACATCATATCTGCACCAGGCAACTAAGGCAAAATACGATTAGTCAAAACAATGAAAGTAGAAGTTGAATCACTGAGTAGTGATGAAATAAATATATCATAGTACGAAAGACCGGTGGTGACTTCCAAACTTAATACTTCACATTTCACACTTCATACTCCACATTTCATAGATAATATGTTTGAAGTGTGAAGTGTGAAGTATAAAGTCTGAATTTCATACTTTACACTTCAAACTTCATAATTTAGACTTTTGACTTCAAATTTCAAACTTCACACTTCACACTTCAAACTTCACACTTCCTAGATAATATGTTTGAAGTGTGAAGTTTGAAGTCTGAAGTCTGAAGTTTGAAATTCAGACTTCATACTTCACACTTCATAGATACTATGTTTGAAGTCTGAAGTGAGAAGTGAGAAGTGTGAAGTGTGAAGATTTCAGTAAAAACAAAATTCAATAAATGAACCATCTTTGGAAATCAGTTACATCTACTTTTAAAAACACTCTGACAAAGAAAGAAGTTGTTTCAACGGCACTCATACTTTCGTTAATGTCGAGTTTAACCCTTTCCCACATACAGCAAATCTGCAGTAGACGACGTTGAAAACATGGTGACAAAAACCTGAAAAGTCTCCATAAATGATAGTTTAATTGTTGAATAAAGTTGACAACATTGTGGCCAAAGGTGAAATTGCTCATCATGAGCAATTTCACCTTTGGCCACAATTTTTTCAAAAGTCGTCTGCTGCTAAAGCGTCAAAATGTAATAAAATGTAATAACAGTTTCGGACAATTTTGATAACTAAAAGGCAAATAATGCTGATTTCAGGTGCAGCTCGTTACAATGTTTTCAAAAGTCGTTTGCAGCTATTGCGTCAAAATGCGTCTGCAGGTGGGAAACTAATTTACCGGTTATAATTCATTATCATAGTCGTCGGCCGTAGACGTGTTGCATGTTTGACTAGGTTAACGTGTTAATTGTATTGATCCCTTCCAATCAGTCAAGGAAGTGGACGCGATTTATGTGCGTAAGTAATGGAATTCGCTTGTATGTCTTGATAGTTGAAATTGGTATGAGAATGAAACACGACACTTGTATAGTATGCAACAAAGAGAATTCCTTCCATCAATTAGAAGAAGTGCGATCACATACACCTGTGTCTCGTAAGTCATAAAAGGTGTGAAACAATACACTTCAGGCTCATGCTTAGGATGGATATACGTAGATTTGTCATACCTCAGTTAAAATTCTCTATGTAAATTCCCCATTCCCGATCAGTCACTAATTTTTAATAGTGCCCGGGTAACAGTGACCGGCAAAATAATATCACATGCGCAACATTGATGCGCGAACGGTTCGGCAAAAATAAAGCCGCAAAATCCGCGTTTTAAACTTCCGAAATTCGTTTGACAAGGTGAAGGTCGTACATTATACAGTAAAAACCAATTTGTGATATAATTGTTGTAGTGACAGTTTCTCTCTTTTTTAAGATTAAAATTGAAAACTTAATTTCTGAAAAATATTTGTTTTTTTCGGTATAATAAAATAAATATCACATTCCTGTGAGGGCGCTATTAAAAATTGTAAACCTTCGAAAAAATAATCTCAGGTTGACAATTTTTAATAGCGCCCTCACAGGAATTTGATATTTATAAAATATGTAGATTACAAAAAGAATCAACGGGATATATGTCAACTTCATTGTTCCAAAGCGATGGTAGATATAAACATCTAACCCTTTTCCACAGATAATATTTCTACTGCAGACGACTAGAAAAACACTTAGCAAAACACGGATACTCTCTGTAACGATTGAATAGAGTTGCACACACTGTGACAAACGGAGAAATAAATTATTTCACCATTTGCAACAATATTTTCAAAGGTCGTCTTGCTACAGAGGCATCAGAAAACGTCTGTATATGTACGTGAGAAACGGTTTAATAACGAAATCCTTCTCTTCTTTTTCAGATGTAAAGACTTCATAAAAGTGTTCAAAAATTTAGACCGTCCAGAAGTTAATGAACACAGTGAATATGACGACGAACTATGTGGAAACATTTCGGAATTACCGCAGAAAAAGTTTTATTCGCAAGGTCGGGGACTTATTCTCGAATTTCACACCGATAAAGAATCGAGAGAAACGCGTAAAGGGTTTCGAGGTCTATTTAGATTTCTCGATAGAAGTGAGTATATTACATTGCATTTTCGTTTTTCCCCCCTGAAAAAATATATTTGTAAAACAGTAAAAAAAATATGACAATGACACATAGACGCTTAATATTGGATTATAATGGATAGTACTTTAATCAAAGCTGAGTTGAGTTCAGGGACTTGCTTCTCTAAAAATAGATGATCCTCTAAAAATAGATATGACCTACTAGTAGAGTAGAGTATAGAGTAGGTCATATCTATTTTTAGAGGAGCATCTATATTTCGAGGAGCAAGTCCCTGTAACTTGATTGGTGGGTTCAGTTACGTCACACTCTACTGAACCCAATGCTGAACACGTGTTTGATTCAGGGTTAGTAGCATCGTTAACATTTTTCTTGATAATGACTACTTTTTTTACGCCAATTATAAATAATGATTTTTGAAAATGTGGTTTCACAATTATACCTTCACCAAATGGTTGGTTATTGTTTAACGGCAAAATTTCAACTTTGAAATATTCGAAGAGTGTAAAAGCAATGGATCGTCTAAAAGACAGCCTGGAATCTAAAAAAAGGTCAAGGACATTTACCTGGCTGGTAATGGTCTAAGGCTCATCTTGTCTTTCCATGTGTACTTGATGCAGGATACCTAGACGTTGGAAACGTTGATTCAATAATAATATCAAACTAGTTTAAGAGACATTTGCTTTGAGACTTTTGCGAAAAAATATCTTAACATGGTACATAGTTGAAGACATTTTGGATAAAATGGACAACTGCTCATTAAGATAAATGTCTCGTTATCTTAAACATCTTTTGCTCACAAAAGTTTCTGTAGCGAAAAAAGGCATCAAATGTCGTTTGCATCAGGGAAAATGTTGAACAGTTTCGTGCATAACAATGCCATTGGTCTAATCAAATCATTTTGAACCGCACTGTCTAAAACGTAGCTTTCTATGTGTCATTAACATCGACATCCAAGACCCTCATTTACCAACAAGTCTGTATCTCAATTAAATTTCTTACTTATTACACTCTGGTATTAATGTGAAAGTAATTTGTTCCGGATTGCATAACTATACCTTTGTTCGAGGAATTAAATGAAAACCCCCCTTTTTTTTTTTTTAATATTCACAATACATAGTCAATGTGTATGGACTGTCAGTATACCCACAACTCTGAAGCAGATCTTACGTATAACACTAACTTGAATGTCACAGTTTAAACATTTAGCATTTATACACAAAATATCCTTTAATATAAAACGTTATAATCTCCATTCATTTTCTTTTATTTTATAGGTATTCTACTTATTTGTACTAGAAATTATGTGTTCTTATTTAGAAAATATACTGATTAATTATTGGGTTATTTCCCTTAGAAAGGAGTGAAAAGTTTGAAATAGACATCCGTGTTCCGGTACGCGTCTCAGGCAAGATACTTCAACACTTTACTACTTTTTTGAACATTTACAATTTCCAGTGCAAACAATCTTTCTAAGATTTTCAATCAACACGTGGTTTCTGACTATTTACTATCGCAAATCGTAAAAATCTGCTTAGTGCTTATTCCAACCATTTCATTTCATTTTTCATTATTGTTGTTTATGCATGCTACATAATAAGGTGTGTTGTTATTTTCTAATTAAATGTTTTTTCTTATTCTCTCTCGAAGAAGACAGACAGTGTATAACGCTAACCGTATGTTCGTCTATTCGATTTAAGAATTCAATTCGTTTTCCAGCAACTAGTATCGATCTTAAAGGCGACAGCTATCCTTGCTATCCTTGCAACTCCGAGCGGCGAAACGGAAGAAATAGCCAAGAGGACACGAAAGTCCAAACTTAGGCTTTTGATTAGGTGTCAAACTGAAAAAGTAAAAATACTAACCATTTAATTAAACGCAATATTGCAATAACTCATTCAATGCCAAGGGCAATATTGTGTTGTTATACTTGTAACGAGCTATCTCACCTGGAATAAGCATTGTTTGCCGTTTAGTTATCAAAATATGCAAAAACTCTTATTACAAGAAATATTGATTCGCACGATTTTGAACACCGATAGTCTCCTTTCGAAAATTCGGCTCTTAAAGAGTTAACAAACATTATTTTACTACGATTTCCCTGAATCAATATCTTATGGAATAAGACATTACATCTATAACAAACGTCAACAAGTTTTAAAAGGCCTGCATAGTGTGCAAGAATTGGTATATAATTACAATAGTGTTATTTCTCCATTTGCCATACCTGCGTGAGAGAGAAGAGTAAATAAACTATACATCATCTACCGAAAGTAATGTGAAATAAAGGCAATAATAATAAACAAGTTCGTACCTATATATAGGAACGCAATTTCCATTGCATATCGTAAATTTGTATTGCTTTCCAAGATTCCGTATTTATTGTGGTATGTGGGTAGAAACCTTTACGGCTGTAAATAAGACGAAACATATGGATGAGTGATAACCCTGCTATAAAATTCTAGAAACTTCTCGTTGATTAATAAAGTTGTAGCTAGAACTTAACGAAACAAGTTTCTAAAAGACGACGACTTACGCTTGATATAGAACAGGTTATGCAATGAGTATGCTTTATTTATATAATAAGTATATGACTTCAACACAGACTCAGTGGTTCGTAGCCGTAAAAACGTCATACATGACAGTGTAATTCAATGTTTTGCATAACAACACTTAGTGTGTTCGTACCAGGGAACACACGTTGCCTGCGAAAGTTGGATAGTGTGTTCGTACCAGGGAACACACGTTGCCTGCGAAAGTTGGATAATAAGTGAGCAAAAGGGACGGACAAAACCCCCATGAAATACTGAAGTAAATGTGCCAAACAGAAGTAAAATATGATGGACATGATGGCAGCCGACGGGGAATGACCCCTAAGTGTATCCCTGTCTTACATACAGACGACACTAACAGTTACAAAACATAACACATAACAAATAGTAATTAGTGATAACTGAAACCAGTATTTAACAGTTGTATTGCTATGAACAATGTGTATTTATATCTAGAAGTGTACTTGATAATGAGAAGGACCATTGTTGTAATTAAAATGATAACGTAACACATATGTCGTCTTATGCAGGGTATAATGGATGCCACAACTTATACCAGTACTTATATAATTATATACTTTAAAATAATGGAAATTAGTTATGTAGATTAAACCAATATACATATACCGACTCTCCTGTTCATCTAAACCATGGTATCACTTGTCGTCATTGCTCAGACACGCAGTTGCAAACTTTAATTGATTTAATACTCTTGGTACGTTTTAATCATTTCCATGACTCTGTAATGTCTAGATTTGCTTCCCTTCTTTGTACTTTATCGTATCATATTGTCGTTGCTCATGCACCGAATGGAGTGACAAACAGTGTTCATATTCATTTCATGCGTTTAAGAGTTATCATATTTTCTTTATATATGTGGAACTTTTGGATTCACATGACTTTGGCTTCATACAATTGTTATTTTACACTTTTATTAACTTTATGTACGAGTTAGACGTAGGAAAGTAGGCCGTAGGATAAGTGCAATCAATGTTGTTCTAGATCAGTCAGAGCATACGCAAAGTTTGATAATGCTCTGTAATTTATGGAAATGAATTATGTAGATTAAACTAATATACATATACCAACACTCCTGTTCATCTAAACCATGGTATGACTAGTCGTCGATGCTTACACACGCAGTTGCACACTTTAATTGATTTAATAATCCGGGTACGTTTCAACCATTTCCATGACTCTGTGAAGTTCAGATTTGCTTTCCTTCTTTGTACTCTATCTTATCTATCCGATTGTCGTTGCTCATGCACCAAATGGAGTGGTGACATACAGTGTCCATATTTATTTCATGGATTATTTTCTTTATCCACGTGGAACTTTTACATTCACGTGACTTTGGCTTCATACACTTTGTTTACACTTTTATTAACTATTAGTGCGAGTCTAGATGTAGGAAAGTAGGCCATTGGATAATTGCAATTAATGTTGATCTAGATCAATCAGAACATACGCAAGTCTGGTCTTTTTGCATTTAAGCGGTTTTCTTGGAAAACCAACATAAACATTATTATTACATGTGTTGATAACGAATTTTCTGTTTATCCTTGCGAAAGGCTCAAAATAGGTACTGTTTTTGAGAAATGTCTTATTGGCTAACAGTGTAGCGCCAGACAATACTATGCGGATACGCTGGCTGATCTGGTTCTATCCCTGTTGCAATAACAGTACAGTTGGTTTCCCCAGTATGTCGCCTTTATATAACAGAACACTGTTGATGCAAATTAATATTGAAGTACACATACAGAAAGTGTTCAAAGGTCCATTTTCCTACATTGGAGTTCAGTTTTATTTTTTATTGCATTCAACTTTCATTTTCTTCATCATCATATATACGTTTTTCAATGTGTTAATTATTTTTCTTATTCCTTTTGTTATTTTGTCATATTTCTTTTATCCATTCGGAGTTGTTCTTTCGCGACCTCAATAAATAGTTGCCTTTTCCACATTTAATTTTCACAGCAAAACCACCAGGCGTTTTGTCATTCATGTAACTACGATATGCGTACAATTCCAGCTCTCAACCCTTGTCTGAATAATAACGAGCTTTAATAGTTCCCATATTTTCGCGTCAGCGTCCGTGTATGGATTGTAGTACTTGTTGCATTTTTTATATTTGAAAAAAGGTCCGATTAGGGTTGCTGACGTGTCTTTCAGTGACTCTGAACCCGAGCCCACAGCCTTAAAATATATATCATGGTCACATTTCTTGTTATTGTTGAACTGTACGTTTTAATCTGTCATGTTTTAATGCCTCTATATTTCAATGGTCATATAAATGTTGCATGTTCCATGATGTTGACCCATAGTACGTCAATTTCTTGTGACGTTTTGATAGGAGGTTTTCAATAGCTTATTACATTATCCTTTTCTTTTTTGATTCGAGAATCTGAAGTTCCTTTTAATTCATAATAATGTAATCAAATATGTGTTGCATGTTTCAATATATTCTTCCAGGTGTTTATGTTAGCCATGTTTACCTATAAACTAATATATGTGTTTTTATATGACTATATGAGAGGATTTCTAGATTGTTTCTAATTCGGAAAACAAACTGATACAGCGTTAATTAAGCATTGGTTTTTCTAGGGATTCGACGAAAATCATTTTCTTACAAATCATTAAGATGTTAAAAAAATATATTGCCGTTTTTGTTTGATTGTTCGTCAATCATTTGCCTAAAATTGTGATCGGAAACCGTAAGCATAATTAATTTGAGAACATCTGGGTGAAATCTTAATATTAACCGAATATTTTAATGCTTATTGAAAATGTTGTTGAACATGGAGGACCTTATCAATATAAACAGTTCATATCGTCTTATACTATTTTCAAAAACACCTGTTTATCATTTAGTTACCGAGTTGATGAAACGACCTGGATATCCATGATAAACTAAATATACGAGCGGCGCTCTGCGAAAACCAACCGTTAAGCATTTACAACCGGTGTATACCCAAGTCAGTCAGCGGATCTGCGCAGTCTAATTTGAATTTATTATGTGCGACAATGAATCATAGAAGGTGTCAAAGAACTTATGTAAAGCGTTATCCATTTTAAATTATTTAGCGTAACAAAAGACGCTCAACCTTGTTCTGCTGAAACCGATTATGAAAAGAAGTCTGTGTCACCAGTAGTATAGAGCCAGACGAGCCAACATGTCCGCGCCGTCTGATGAGCCTCTTTATTGTCGGCTGATTAAAGTTTACTTTTATATCTTGATATTTCTAGCATTGACAATGGACTCTTTCAAAAGCAAAGCTAGACGTGTTCTTTTTAAAAACTCAAATTTAAAGATAAGGAACGGTTTGAGGTTAGCTATCCTAGAGCACCTCTCAAAACGACCTTCCAATGATAGTTTAGGTTAGATACACAAGTATGCTGTTGACACAATCGAATGTCGCATGGTGATTGTAGAAAAAGAGGCACTACTAGTTAAGTATTTATAGATAAACACGTAATTATAATTCTTCACATACACAGATAAACGTACACGAGATTCGAAGTATGTGTTAACCCCCATTTCCCACAAACAACACCATCTGCTGCACACGACATTGAACAGCTAGGTTTTTAATAAAAACCTCTTAATATGAATGTTTAATTTCAATTAAGTTGAAATCAGTTTGGTTTAAAGAGAAATAGCTCTGCCAAAATGCTTTCAAATGCTGTCTGCTACGGATGCGTGTTATTGTGTCTACATATGGGAGAGGGTGAGCAGTCGTGAAAACAATAACAGGCAAAACACATGTAACAGCAGTACATACAAGGTCCAGTTATTGACGTATTGCATGCACCCATTAATTACGCTTCCATCATCAAAAGTACATGTAACTTATCTGCCATACGTTCTATAGTCATAATAACCGCATGTTCAATGCACGTTTTGAATATTGGAGAGACTGTTCAAACTAGAATAAGGTCTAGCAAGAATTGACTGATAAGTCTTATCTTTACTACAGAAATGGATACACAATCCATATTCATAGAACGTTTTTAACACTGCTTAAGACACAGTTTAAGCTGATATGGAAAGCATATCCAATCTTTAGAACCCTACCATTCTAACCTATTGGTTTTATTTCTCTTACGAACAGGTACATTTAGAACAGACGGGACACTTCGGGTCGGGTCAAGGTGTTCGTACGATATGCAAAGCTTCAACAATAACACCCGCGGAGATTTCTATTCTCCGCGATATCCACAGAACTATCCCCAGATGGCAAACTGTCATTACAGGTTCCTTGGACACAGCAGTGAGAAAGTGAACGTAACGTTTAAGATCATTAGGCTGCCGCATCGAGGACACCGAGGGTAAGTCACTGTTAGCGAAATGTTAGCATTGGTCTAAGTAGTCTGGAGTACCTTCCCCTTATTATTGCGTAAAGGCTTTTCATCTTTAGGTAGTTTAATGGAATATAAGTGTCTGGGTTATTTCGGCTGTTGGGAAAGAGCCATAGCCCAAAACGCTATAATGGTCGACAATGGAAGATGAATTGCTTCCATCTGACCTAAATCATAGCAAGTCGGGAGCCAGACTTGGAACTAAGCGCATTATATAGGTCAAATTACACCAAATACATCTGAGATCAGGCTTATCTAAAATGATCCCTAGAAAAACTGTTGTTTGCGTAGAAATGAGTGTATTCCTTCACCGGAATGCATTGAATATGTGAAAATGAGTTAAAGGTCATTGTAAATATGTATGCACTGGAACCGTTTGATTTTATCATTTGTGTTATTTTGAACTTGTCTGATAGTGAACATAGAAAATGTGCAAACCCAGATTTGGCCAAGCCGGATTGCGCGCAAAATAACGGGAATCTTCTTCGCGGAGTGACTTCCTTTTTGCATAATACCTGGCCCCCATTTTTTATTATTAATGTATAGCTGAGAGGTTACTCTAGGGTATCCTATCTTAAACATGGAAGAAGTTCAATAATTTAGAATTGAAACTTGTTGATTTACATGGAAACAAAGAGGACTTAGTTTGGTATTATTTGACCTTTATAGACACGAACATTACCGTTTAAGGACGAATAACCAACTCCAATGAAAGCAAACCGTAATGGGTGGTGCATGTATATATATATACATATTTTCTTTCCAAACCGATTTCATTTAAGAATACAATAATTATTCTTTAAAAGAAAGTATTTAAATTTTAAACACATTGGTTGCTGATTGACGACCATTTCAGATCCAGATAAGGCTGCGAGGTTGCGCAAAACCTCTATGTATCTAGACTTGATGCAAATGCCCGAAAGTTGGTTTATATAGTGCTCTGGGTCAATAGCATATAGCAAGGTATTGCACATGCATTCTTTGGAAACATATTATCTGGTCAAATCTACTCGGAATTCTCACTTTCTCACATTCAAACGCCTTTTAACGCATATGCAACAAACAACGTTTGGAAAGATTGTGGCAACAGGGACAATTGGTCATATTCCTACAATTCTTTTAGCTCCGGCCATCAAATATGGCAGTGCACAACCGTCTTACCATTAAATGTTGTACAAAAGTAACAATTCTGAAA
This sequence comes from Serripes groenlandicus, assembly GCA_031761405.1. Lineage (NCBI taxonomy): Eukaryota > Metazoa > Mollusca > Bivalvia > Cardiida > Cardiidae > Serripes > Serripes groenlandicus. The sequence continues at coordinate 76,269,885 of JASEVX010000005.1, forward strand.
GTTACAAAATGGTTACAAATCACATAAAAACAAGACGAATTTGCTGGAAATTTACAATGTTGAAAGAAAGTATTGAATTTCATTTCTTTTTTAACCCAATGGATAGACCTGAAAATATGAAAGGGTTTTCTTCTCTGCCAAAGTAGAGGTGATATGTCTTAAGACTGTTATACTACTTTCGGATTATATTATATTAAATATTAAACATTGCTCATAATTTTGCGCATTTACTATTAACACCTAAAAACCAGGGTGCACTGATTAAGGTAATAGTTTCATATTTTGATATCAAGTTGATCATAGAAATGGCTGATTTTCCTGTTATACCCTACGATGTATTGGAAAAACAAATTGGATTAGAAATCAAGAAAAGTGCTATACATGGTTTCCAAATAACATTACATTGTGGAGAAAAAAGCAAAACATATTTAAATTTGTTCAATGTAACTAATATATGTTGTGTTTAATTGAATGATTTAAGTCTTTATGGTGAATCAAAAGTCTTGTAAACAAAGGGATTTCTCTGTTAACTAATAAGCTAATCAGAGAGTAAGCTGTGTTCATATGTTGGTTCTATATTTATTGACTATGTCTAGAGTAGAAACAGTCAATACACTTTACTATTTGAGAGATACATGCATTAACATTTTATGAAATCTACACAAATCAAGGCATCTCTTTGAACTTGAAAATAACTTTCAGTGATGTGCAGCTTCTACTAATAAGATGCAATGACGTTATTTAGTGCTGAAATAGTAATGGTACTTTTTGATATTAACGTCTGTTGCACACAAGTAAATAATCGTAAATAGTATTAAATAAAGTAAAACACGAGGTTTATCACACACAAACTAAAACATTTGACACATGAATTATTTTGATACGCATCATAATTAAGTGTTTATAAACAATCACAACCGTAAAATTTCGAGGCATTTACATTTAAAGTTTATCCTAATAACAACATGGTCTTTTTATGTGAAACCTGTTAAACGAATAGAAATATCGAGGGCTTGGCGTGAAACGGTTGTAACTAAAAACCTATTTTGAAAACCCTGGTTTAGGGGCAATTTTGACCCCTTTGTAAACAATGCAAATTTAGGTGCCATTGCTCAGAACGAGCAATGGCACCTAAATTTCCATTGTTTACCAAGTAAAATGATTTAACGCTTATAAACAGTTTATGGCGAGGTGATAAACCTTGATAAAAAAATACCAATTTTAGTTACAACTGTTTCACGCCAAGCCCTCGATATAGTCGCCGGCTTCTACCGGCGCCTAATAACGCTTATAAACATAACGATGTCGTACATATGAATTCTGTCCACGGAGGTCTTCAGACAACCCTTAATATAGACAATTTCGCTAACACATTATGATTTTGTACATATGCTCTTCTTATAGACATCTCTTAATATAGGTCTCGACGCTTAAACATTACAAATTGTGTATATGTTCTGTTACAGTCATCCCTTTATAAAGACAATGAAGCTTAAACATTAAAACGGTTGAAGTACATACGAGGTGTGTATCCGGCCTCTTAGGCGTATGTCTTAATATAGATAATGACGCTAAACTAGTAATTCAAATGTGTCTTCAAATCGTGTATACTGCATCTTATTCTTATCCCTTAATATAGGTAACGACGCTTATATGTTAAAAGGTTGTACGTATAAATTATGCAAACAGCATTTTTGAGACATTTCTTACCATAGGTCATCACGCCTAAACATTAGAATGTTGTATATACAAATCTTGCGTACGATCTCTTCGACGACGAAAAGTCATTCGCTGTAAGGTTCAAAAAGAGTTCGAAACAAATGTACTTGAAGAGCATCTCCCAGAAATATATAAAACTTGGCCAATTGGCCAAAGATAAGCCTTGCCATGGGATTACAAAACCAATTGAACTACTAACCAAAGAAGTATATCCCGTCAGTTCGTCTAACATTTGAGAGAGCGCATCTTTGGAATGAAATGACGATTTGTCTCATATCTTGTTGATTTACAAGTTCTATGTGCAGACGTCGAATCTTACATCGCGGCTGTCTTTCTATCTTAATGTGATATCTAATAAGCTACGTCACATGAAAGCCCACCTTTCCCGGTTTTCTAAAAACAATGTGGAAAAAGGAAATAATGCTCTGAAAAATGCAAGTTCTAATATTCACACAATGTTACAATTTCTTTCGAATTTACACGTCCATTGTCCAAAATGTTACGTTTTTCCCCTGTGAATGTTTACCAAACAAGTGACATCTTTACTCTTTCGGCGCCAATTGCAATATTGTGATGTTGGCAAACAATGCAGATTCAGGTGATTCAGCTTGTAACGAGCTGTCTCACCTGAAATCAGCAATGTTTTCGCATTTTAATTATCAAAATATTCCAAAATTCTTATTAAATCTTGGAATTGGAAGAGTCTACGTTAACCCTTTCCCTCATATAGACGTTTTCTGACGACTGCAGCAGACGGCTTTATGAAAACATAGTGACAAAAGAAGAAATTGCTCAAAACGAGCAATTTCTCCTTTTGCCACCATATTTTCTTCTTTTAGTCATAGGTTATCCATTCAATTATAGAGATTTTCCATTTTTTTACAAAATATATTCAAAGTCGTCTGCTGCAGAATTTTCGTATTAGGAACGGGTTAAACAATTCGGCGGTGAAAGAGTTAACTATCGTATCAGATAAAAGGTAAGCGAAAATGTTATAGGTAGGGAAGACGCCATGCAGATTATGGGAACGTATAACCTGAATTGGGTGGTTTCTGGATGTATCAGCAAGACGACGCATTTTACTATGACAGGGTTTATGTGTCTACTGTATTTCCTTGTCTGATATTGACCCTTCACCAATTAACTGACATGGTATGTTAACCCTTTCACTCATACGATAATTCTGTAGCAGACGACTTTGAACATATTTTGTCAACAAATGGGAAAATCTCCATAATTGAATGGATAACCTATGACTAAAAGTGGAAAACATTGTGGCAAAAGGAGAAATTGCTCTTTTTTAGCAATTTATTCTTTTGTCACTATGTTTTCAAAATGCCGTCTGCTGCAGAGGCGTTAGAAAGCGTCTATATGGGGGAAAGGGTTAAAACCGTCTGCTTCGACAACGTTTGATGAAAACATGTTGCATCAGAAAAAGTCGAAGTACAATATCGATGCAGATTTTTAAAGCCTTTCGACATTAAAGGAAAGTGCTCGTTTTAAAGGATTTTCTCTTATTTCCATTATGTTTTCACCAGGCTTGTGCTATAATGGAATCTGAAATCGTCTGTTTCAAATAACTGCATGATTTGCTGACATAAGCATTATCAGAAAAGAAGACATTATTCACATGATACATCATAATTATTTTGTTTATGTTGCGATTTCATTAAGATGTCGGTTAATTGAGACACATTAAAAAAAAACGGATATCAGTGTATAGGTTTAAATTAATTATCAATAAATACATACTTTGAGGCCGAAATAAGTGACCAGAATATTAATAATGTATATCATACTTTATAATCAGTATATTAAGAAGGTGTCGCACAAAACAATGAGCATTAAATAACGAATGTACGTACATGTGTAATCGAAATAAATATGCAATAAACAATTGTTTGTCAGCAAAAGAAATGCTCAATAAATGTAGAATGTGTGGCCGAAATCAGTCGAAAGTAAATATAATATGTATGGTCTAAAACGATAGTTCTTCTTTAGTGTAGTGTGTAAATGACATCACGATTCTTTTCAGAAAGTCTCGAGACATTGCGATATGTAAACAATGGCCGTGCTCATGCTGCGGCACCGATCAGCAGAAATAGTCATCTTTAAATAGTAATATCTTGATTATTAGTTGTATGTTAATGAAATGCATAGTAAATAAATGTTCTTTAAGTCGATATTTTTCAATTCAAAGCGAGTTGTCATCAGCCAAGCGTATTCCTTTAAATATAGATTGTGTGAATAAATAATGAAAAAAATCGAAGAGTATATCGCCGTAATAAATGTTCAGTAAATATTATTATTATAGAAAAATCAATCAAATATAAAAATTGAATTGCAGCCAATCAAGTATTATATTATAAAAACATATTATGCGAAATGGTATAGAACTATAACTAACTCACCAAGGTTAGAGTCATATTGCCTATTCAAACATTCGGTAGCTCTTGAAAAATACTTACAAGTGATTAAAGTACCAACATATAGAACAGCATTAGCAAGATTTAGAACGTCATCGCATACTTTAGCTATAGAACAAGGAAGATTTACGAATAATCCTCGTAGCACTCGAATCTGTAAAAATTGTCATTTTAATCAAATAGAATCAGAATATCATTTCCTTCTTATATGTCCATAATACACAAACTTAAGAGTGAAATTTTTGAAAAGGTATTATTTCACATGGCCAACGACACAAAAATGTATCAATCTCATGTCTGAAACATCTAAAACAGCTATAAGCGGATTAAGTCGATTTATTTATGAGGCAATGCTAATCAGAACTTAATCCACCTACAATCACCACTACTTTGCTCTTGCGAAAATTGTATGTTTTCCTTTACGAAATTCATGTCTTTGTGTTAAACTGTATTTGCTTTAAACATGTATGTATGTTTTATGCAATAAAGCTTATTATTATTTTTATTAAAATAAATAGCATGTAGTTTAAAAAATGGTCGAATTAAATGGTTAGTTAATAACGATTGTGAGGACGATTCGAACGGTTAAATGATTTAATTGATCAGTCAATCATGTAGTTGGAATAAACTGCACATAAATAACTAAAACGGCGTCGTAATAAACAGTCAGTTAATAAAGAACAAATTGTCGGAATATGTGACCAGTAAATAAATAATGTGTCAAAATAGTGGTTGAAATATATGGCCAGACTGAAACAGCGAATGTGTGGTTGTAATAAGCGGTGTGGTCGTAATAAGTGGTGTGGTCGTAATAAGCAGTATGGTTGTAATAAGCGGTGTGGTCGTAATAAGTGGTGTGGTCGTAAAAAGTGATGTGGTCGTTATAAGCGGTGTGGTTGTAATAAGCGGCGTGGTCGTAATAGGCGGTGTAGTCGTAATAAGTGGTGTGGTCGTAATAAGCGGTGTGGTTGTAATAAGCGGTGTCGTCGTAATAAGCGGTGTGGTCGTGATAAGTGGTCTGGACATAAAGAACACACGGCCGTTATACATAAACTGATAACACAGTAATATAAAAGGTGCTACCTTTTAACGAAAAATATAACGTGTTTGTCAACAACAACTATACTGCACACCGAGGGCTTGGCGTGAAACGGTTGTAACTAAAAACCTATATTGAAAACACTGGTTTAGGGGCAATTTTGACCCCTTTGTAAACAATGCAAATTCAGGTGCCATTGCTCAGAACGAGCAATGGCACCTAAATTTCCATTGTTTTCCAAGAAAGATGATTTAACGCTTATAAAGACTTTATGGCGAGGTGATTAACCTTGGTAAAAAAATACCAATTTTAGTTACAACCGTTTCACGCCAAGCCCTCGATACTATTGCTATAAAGAACGATTAAGGATATGATTGACTATACGATTAGGATGTTCAATTCTTGTTTTTTAGCATGACCACTACATATTATAACCTCGTATTGATGTCATCTATTATGACGCACGGAAAATAATAAAACATATATATAAGAGAATTATCCCCTAAATGTCATTTATTTTCAATTACTGGACGAAAGTTATACCGCACATCTATATCCATACATATCGATTGTAAAAATAATTACTCAGACGATGATAATTTCCAATCCGTGTTTTTTGCGTGACCGCTATTTGATACATATCAAAACTGACGGCATCCATCGGCGAGTTTGGTCAAAGTTTCATAGGTTATTGAACTATTTTTTCTCTCTGCGTCTATAGGTTGTTTTCGTATAAAACAAGGTGAAGCCTCGCGGGAACTTCGCATATTTGTTATATGGGGTTTTGTGCCGTTTTCAACATTATTTTACATCACGTATTCAGTTCACTTATTCTTGATCGCTGGGTAAACAAACCAGTACTAGGCTAGGCAATGACCGCCGCTGGCGGGGATCGGACACGGGATATCCGAATCCAATTCCTTAAAGCCAACCACTTGCCTACGCCAGGATCCATAGTATAATTTGGAATAAATCAAACAAACAAAAACAACCTTAATGAGTTTATTACAAGAACTATAGTATAAATATCCGGCTGGGTTATACCAAATGGTAGTAATGGATGCCATCCTTTGAGCTCGGGGTTGCGGGGTTAGCATTATCACTGACTGGCTGGTGTCAGGATAAATTGACCAGTAGTACTGGTAACTAACCCAGAAAACGCCATGATGAAAAAAAAGGCTGAAAGCGGCGTAAAACACCAAACAATCAATCACTCAAGCAAAGTAGTATAACTATAAACGTCTGCTCGCCCATGCTGCTACTACAGCTGTGAAAACCGACCGATCTGTAATCGGTACTATCTGAGTCAGATGGACGATGCTTCTCGTACAGTTCTTGAAACCGTCTGTAAGTTATTGGCGAACGGTATATACAAATCTTGTTTACGTTCTTAACTCTTTCAGCGCCAAATTGTTTAAAGTACACTCTTCCTTGTTCAAAATCGGGCGTTTCCATTTCTCACGTAATAAACGTTTTGAACTATTTGGATAGCTAAAAGGCAACCAATGCTGATTTCAGGTGAGACAGCTCTTTACGAGCTGACTCACCTGAATCAGTATTGTTTGAAAAAACCTCAATATTGCCTTTGGTGCTGAAAGAGTTAAAGCCAGTTCAAACTTCGTTGATAGCAAATACCAGATTATTTTTTTACAGCTGAAGCACGCTCAAATGTCCCATTGCTTATATCATACCTGCGCTAAATGGGGTTTTAAACTGTTGTTAAAAGACGCAACGACCCAGTATGCTTCAGTATGAACATATGTTACAGTCAAACTGTTTAACTAAAGATTTCACGAACTTCCTGAAACATTCAGGAAATTTGTGAAATGACCAATTAACAAAGGGAATTCTTGAAAAGCCTATGTACGTATTGAATGTTATAAAATTCAGCTGAGTACGGTATGTACAACTGCATAGTTTACTAAAAGCACTTCCATATTTATGTAGGGATGACTATTTAGTTATATCCTAACATTGTTGTTAAATAATCTGCAAGTCAAATATTTGATGAACTGCGATATAACAAGGCTAATAATTATGCTACGTCTGAGGGTCGTGTTACGTATAATGACAAATCAACAATGATAACCAGTTCAAACACCGTTCAGTGAGTTTGTATTCTATATCGCGGCATCCATGCGTTCGACAAACGTCTGTATTACACAATGTTTTCTTTTACTTCGTCTTGCCCTGGTCACAGCATTCATGAAAGGGCCGTATCGAAATTATTTACAGATAAAAGGTTTATTAGTTTTTGCCAAGTATTATGGTGTTCTTAGTGCATAATTTTAGTAAATGTATATACATTAAGTTGTTATACATATATATAAATGAATTAATCTAACAAAACATTGAGACGAAGTCCGTTAAAAACGGAATGAACATCTCCACGCGCCTGTTTTCTTAGTGCAGGTAACCTTTTTGGCCAACACGTCTTTACAGCCCCCGTCTGTCTCTAACAATGGAACCGTTGATGAGACGTGAACGGTCACTGTTTACGGAGTCTACAACGTTAATAACTGTGTTTCATTTGTGTTTGTATTACGTCTGGTGTATTTTGATAGGGCAGGATTTATCTCAGAAAGTTGACGTTTTTCTTCCGAACATGCCAAGTTAGGCGAGAACTCCTCGTGAACATTCAACTCAGGATATTCTCTAAATTAATCAATGTTTATAAGAATGTCACTTGTTTATTGAAACGAATGTTCAACTGAAAACACTGAGACCAGATAAGAGAACATTCAGCATTCAGACATGTGTGGCCTCTATTGAAACACGTACAATCTGATCTGGATCCTCACTGTTTGACATCCAGTCAATATACAATATACAAAAACTATCCAAGTAAAAGGTTAACACTGACCAGACTGTAAAACATTGAGTTACACACTGGTTCAAGGTGTGGTGGTGTTTAAGGAAAAATCACTTTATCGTAATTATTACACGTATTGGAAAAAACCGGAAGTCGAATTAAAATAGTTTATTGGATGGTGTAGGCCTCTGGCACATAACTTGTACAGTTTAACCCTTTCCCTCATACGACAATTCTGCAGCAGATGACTTTGAACATATTTTGTCAAAACATAGAAAATCTCCATAATTGAAAGGATAACCAATGACTAAAAGTGGAAAACATTGTGGCCAAAGGAGAAATTGTACGTTTTGTGCAATTTCTTCTTTTGTCACTATGTTTTCAAAAAGCCGTCTGCTGCAGAGGCTTAAAAAAACGTCTATATGAGGGAAGGGGTTAACAATTCCAATGAACCTCTAATTGAATTAAATTGTGTTGCGCTTGTTTACCAAATGGTATATATATACAGAAATTGTGTCGATTGTTATGTGGTTATTTGAGCCCATAATTCTATAAACGTCATGCTAAGGAACGAAATGGTCACTGATTTTATGATGCAAAGTAACCATTTACCCATGTAGCAAGCACAATGGATGTAGATACATGATTCTAGATTTAAAATTGTAAATGCTACTTGTATTTAATTATTTGTCCTAATATAACTGTATATCATCTGTATTGTATCTGAGCTGTATTTTCAACACTATTAGACATTGCCTACACAATGTGCCGCATACATGCATCCTGGGATGATGAATTGTGTTCAAAAATAAGACACCTGTGACTTTGACCCCACTTAGAATACAATCATGTCTACTGCATTTTCAAATTATGCCAGTACGTTAAGACAAGACAATGTTTAAGGTTGTTACTCTATACACATTCAGGAAAATAAACTACACCCCACGGATCGGAATAATTTGAACAATATTTGTACAGGGTCAAATCATATTTTCAAATCTGGCTTATGCTTTTGTACAAGAATACTTTTTAAAGTTTTGATTTTATATAGATATAAGGAAAACAAGCCCCGCCCCTTGTGGTCATATCTTATTTTAACATTTCTGATGTGTTATTTACGAAATGAGCCAGCATCTGTGGCCATGAAGATTGTTAATGTGTTGGCACTTCCCCCCTTTCTGATGTTACATCAATCAATCAATGTTCTAAAATATAATTATATTATTCTGAAACTTTTCAAAGAGGACTACCAAGGGAACTTTCCTGCAATGTACCAAGTTGTTTAAAACAAAATGTTGTTTAAAGAAATTGTTTACGACTGTGGATGATATGGACGATCGACAGAGGATCATCACAATAGCTCACGTTGTGCTCTTTCATCTAAAACAAAACGGATATCAGAACTCTAGATAACGGGTATTTTTCATGTTCTAAAACCCTTATTTGACATTCAAACCCTATGGTGTGGGTACTCAAAAGAATCGTCTCAGTGAGACGATTCTTTTGAGTACCCACAACATAGGATTTGGTTGAGTAATAAGATAGATATAGTGGGGGAGAAGACCTGTACACTCCCTCTAATTTAGTCTTCTTGGATATATAGACGTTCATTTCCGGAATCATGATACGTGTAGCTTAAGTATAACCATAAATGACTATGTTGAGCATAACCTTGTTCAACACTTTCCAGGAAACTAAAGCCACGTCCCTTGAAACCCGACTTTCGGCGAATCTGACACTCTTTCTGACATCTGATCTTATATAACGATTGATTGATTGGTGTTTTACGCCGCTTTCAATAATGTTCAGTTCTATCACGGTGTTTCCTGGGTAAATTACCAGTACTACTGAGCACTCGTAATGCTAACCCCGCAACCCTGAGCGCCTAGGAGGGCAGCCACTACTACCATTTTAAGGTCTTTGGTATGACCCGGCCGGGGATCGAGCCCGCGATCTCCTACTCCCGAGGAGGACGTTCTACCACTACACCACCGAGGCGTTCATTTTTATAACGACGTCTCTGCAGAATAAAAGCCTTTTAGTGTAAAATCTATTATATTCCATATATTAGGAACATTGAGTCGACAATATGAACACATTTCTTAATCGTAATGGAGTGGCAAATTGTTATAGAAAACGTTGTATGAATGAGAAATGGCTCATTACGATTGTACATAATCGAAAATACAAGAAGGCAGTATTTTGCATGGCGTTGTTGAATGTATAAATGCAGCATCCATTTAACGTTTGATTTATACTTCAAAAGGCCTATATCTCAGGCTTCTGGCTCTTCCTATTCGTAATTGTTCTTTGAACTTAATCTAAACTCAACTGTTTGCTAATATTATCTCTGAAAATGTCCCTACAGAAAATGAATTTATCACATCAGCATTTGGAATTGTTTTAATTCGTTTGCAGTTATGTAGAGTGATTTTGAAATGAGTACGCACGTACATGCATATGCAGACTTATGAAGCATTTTGTTTAATATATTGTTTGCAGAAAAATGCATTTACAATGTAACTGCATTGTTTTATATAAAAAGTTAGGACGGTCGATTTGAGAACAAGAGACTATGGTTCGGATTCCCTGCGAACACTCTCCTTGGCGTTTAGGTTTGCGGGGATAGTATTACTGATTGGTTCATGTCAGGTGACAATTAGAAGCACTATTGGCACTACTAATTGATTCATGTCAGGTGACAAATAGAAGCACTATTGGAATTACTGATTGGTTCATGTCAGGTGACAATTAGAAGCACTATTGGCATTACTGATTGGTTCATGTCAGGTGACAATTGGAAGCTCTATTGGCATTACTGATTGGTTCATGTCAGGTGACAATTTGAAGCTCTATTGGCACTACTGATTGGTTCATGTCAGGTGACAATTATAAGCAATTTTGGCATGACTGATTGGTTCATGTCAGGTGACAATTAGAAGCACTATTGGCATTACTGATTGGTTCATGTCAGGTGATAATTATAAGCACTATTGGCATGACTGATTGGTTCATGTCAGGTGACAATTAGAAGCTCTATTGGCATTACTGATTGGTTTATGTCAGGTGACAATTAGAAGCACTATTAGCATGACTGATTGGTTCATGTCAGGTGACAATTAGAAGCTCTATTGGCATGACTGATTAGTTCATGTCAGGTGACAATTAGAAGCACTATTGGCATTACTGATTGGTTCGTGTCAGGTGTAAATTAGAAGCACTATTGGCATTACTGATTGGTGCATGTCAAGTGTAAATTAGTAGCACTATTGGTAATTCCCATAGAAAACCCTGCTATACGGTAAAGAGAGGCGTTAAATACCGTACAGATATTAGCTGCAAAACATATCACTTATAATGGGATAAGGACCTAAATTACTATGACAAGAACCCAATAACAAGATTGACTATTCTGCCATTGAACGGCCTCGGTGGTGTAGTTGTAGAGCTATCGCTTCAGTGTAGTGGTAGAGCGTCCGCGTCGGTCGGTGCGGTAGATCGGGGGTTCGATCCCCGGCCGGGTCACACGGGCTTCCCTCCTTGGCGCTCATGGTTGTGGGTTCAGCACTACGACTGACTGGCTGGTGTCAGCATAAACGGACCAGAAGTACTGGTTACTTACTCAGGAAATGACGTGATATAACTGAAAAATTGTTCTGAATGACGTACAACACCAAACAATCAATATTCTGACACTGACACTTGAATGGTACCCCAGTTGCACGAACACAACTTATACAAATAGCGGTGCTCCAGGCATACGAACCTTTACGCAGTGACTACATGTACTGAACAAGATTAACCTGCGCATCCATGTAAAAGTATCCAAACGCACACTTGCTTTATAGAGATTTATTGGAGGTTTCATGGAACTTTATATCAATATTCGGTGAGAAGTGCCGAGTCAGACCAGACTGCGCGGATTGACTGACTGATATGAATTAACTCTGGTCGTAAACGTTTTACGGTTGGTTATCGAAGAGCGCCACTCAATTGTTTCTCCGGTAATCAAAGTGTTTACTGTTCGAATTGTATTTGAGCCGTCCCACGAGAAAACCAACACTGTGGATTCTGCGTAAAGTATCGACCCGGATCAGTCTAAGCATGTCGCGCAGGTTAACCAGTACAGACACTTTTCGTCTTTTATGGATTTTCGGTTTCACAAATCATTACTCTTTACCTATATCCCCCTGAGACGTAATGTGTTTGGCCCGGATTAGCCTGCAAGGACTGCACGAACTGCGCAGGCTGATCTGGTCGGTACATTACGCAGAGTCCATAATGTTGGTTTTCTCGTGGGACGGCTCATTTGACAGTGATAGTTTAGCGAAGGATGATTTCCCGGTATGTGTGGGTGTGTTGAACGGATATTTTACGACAAGTGTGTTAACCATTTTGAACTCGGTGAAATGGACGTTATTTTCTAGAATATCAGACAGTAGTTATGACATATTTCCGTTTACTGTCTGGCTGTATGTAATTCAAAACGCGATCGAAAGCGAAGAGAAAAAATTAAGACAAAGGGAAAATACTCTATTGGTGTTTTTAACCGTTTCATTTTTGTTCTCTCCCTTTTATATACTAGTTGATAAACACCATAATTGTTTGTTGATTGATTGATTGATTGATTGATTGATTGGGGTTTAACGCCGTTTTTAACAATTTTATATCGCGGCGGCCAGTTCACCTACTCATGCATTTCCTGGTTTTCTCACACCATCACTCCACACAACAATCTTCCCAAGCAACCGGCTGCTTTTCCACATAAACTTAGCCCATTGGTGGAAGACGAATGACGCATGTCGCATTGACTTGTGTCAATCCTCAGAAAGAAAGTTGACCGAGCCGGGATTCGAACTCACAACCCCTGGATTGACAGCCCGCGTCGCTATCGACTGAGCTACCGGGGCTCGGCCATAATTGTTTGTTTATCCCTCTATGTTCTGTATTCTGATAACATGTCACAGGTCATGGAATATAGGCGATTAAAACCCGTTTATTTGTTAAGCATTTTCCCACTGGCGTACACAAGATGATGCATCCACAGAAGACGTCTTTTGAAGATATAGTGGCAAAAGGAGAAATTGATTATGATAATTAGTTGTGCATTTACCACAATGTTTTCAACTTTATTCAATTAATCATACTTTCATTAATGTATCTCTTACAAAAAAATTCGATGACACAATCGTCATTGGATATGTGTTATGCATGCATGTACATACTATTTCTGTAATTGAGAGTATAAAGGTTATCGAAAATGAGCTACCAATTCCTTAATAAAACCCTAGAAGATCTCGTTAGCAACAACATCTCATTGTTGATAAGACCCCTGGAACTTGGCACTAACAATTTATTTTTTTAATTGGCTTATCACAATGGTAACTTCTTTATTTTTTTTATCATTTGTAATGAAACATGGCGCAGTCTACGCCGCTTACAGAGCCCTATCTCCGTGTTTTCAGCGGAGTTTGATTAGTGATTAGTTTCTTCAAACACTTCGATGAACCTGTTCTCAAAATGTATTAATATCGCCAACAGCCGGAGCATTATCAAAACTGGATTTTGAGAACAGGTTCGTCGAAGTGTTTGAAAAAACTAGACCACCAATTCAAACTCCTGTAAAAACCGTCAGAGACAGGACATTGTAAGCGGCGTAGACTGCGCCATGTTTCATTAAAAAGGGTGAAGAAATACAAAAAGTTACTATTGTTTTTACATTCTTATCAAGAGCAATTATTGCTGTCTGACCATGCAAATAAGACGTCAAAAGTCACGTGGTATACACACACTGATGTATACATTTAGTTGTACACCGATGACATATTTGTTGTTTCGCGTTTTACGCATCTTTCAACATTGTGTTCAGCTACTGGTCCATTTATCCTGACACCAGACAGTAAGTCGTAATGCTAACTCCGCAATCCTGAGCGCCAAGGAGGGCAGCCATTACTACCTATTTTTAAGTCTTTGGTACGACCCCGCCGGGTTTCGAACCCGCAACCTCCTGCAACATCCCACACCTAATTCGGACGCTTTACCACGGAACCACAGATGTTCTAACATATTTATGTTTATGAGTGTGTGCTCTTTATTTGACTTGTAAATTTACATATTGAACAATATCATCATTTGAGCAGCCCCGCGATAAAAACTAACATTGTGGACTCTGCGTAAATTATCGACCCGGATCAGTATAAGCATGCCACGCAGGCTTACCGGATAGACACTTTTCGCGTCCTGTGGATTTTTAGTATGCCTCTATCCCCCCTGAAACGGAATTTATCGGCCCGGATCAGTCTGCGCGGACTGCACAGGCTGATCAGGGTCGATACATTACGCAGAGGCAATCATGTTGGTTTCTCGCGGGACAGGTCATTTGTTGATTTATGAACTAAGAATATAATCTCATTGTTTATATCATTTTAGTTGCGAAAACAGCGGTGACAAGATAACAGTATATGATGGCAAGGACAATACTTCAAAAATGTTGGCGATCTTTTGCGAGACGCAGCATAACCCAAAACCATTATTTTCATCAGGACCCTACATGTATATAGAATTTAAATCAGATAGACACAATCAGTTACAGGGATTCGCTGCTGAATTTAGTTTTGTCAACTCGAAAGATTGAGACGAGTGAGAATATATATATAGAACCCATCTGCTTGTATGTCTGTCCCTTTGTCTTACTTTATCTCTATGTATATAGGTGTGTCTCTTTCCCTCCGAATCTCTCTCTCTCTCTCTCTCTCTCTCTCTCTCTCTCTCTCTCTCTCTCTCTCTCTCTCTCTCTCTCTCTCTCTCTCTCTCTCACTCTCTCTCTCTCTCCTCTCATTCTCTCTCTCTCTCTCTCTCTCTCTCTCTCTCTATCTCTCTCTCTCTCTCGCTCTCTCTCTCTCTCTCTCTCTCTCTCCTCTCTCTCTCTCCCCCCCTCTCTCTCTCTCTCTCTCTCTTTCCCTCTCTCTCTCTCTCCCTCTCTCTCTCTATATTATATCTCTATCTCTGTATTTATCTTTCTCTCTTTCCTTCTTTCTATTTGATCTTTCTCTTCACACTCTAAACCCTCTTTCTCTCACTCTTATCCTACCTCCCCTCTCTTGATAATCGAGATAAAAGTATACTGTTTCGTGAATTTCATCATGTAGAATGATATAAATATATTGTTTCGAGTATTTAGCGGATGTTAAACGGACAAACATTTAAACTATGTTTTAAATATCTTTCAGATCAAAGTACGATTGGACCAAATGGAACGAATGGTGGTAAGTCAAATTTGTTTGTTAAAACAAAATGCATAACTTGCTCTCTCGCTTATTTTTACCAGACGGTATTCGGAAGGTACATTTCCCGAAGGCAGCTAATTAACTTCATACTATTATCATACAAGTGACTTTAGCTTCAGAACAAGAGAACGTAGTCACTTTACCCGGAAAACACCCAGAGATTCTAGGTTTTCGAGAAACAGTGTCTCTTTTTATCTTTTTGTCTCTTTTTCGATGTCCATTGAACGAAAAGAATGTAGACAAATACAGGCTCTTGCGCATATAGATTCGTGTCCCTTATCACTCTCTACTACAGAATACCTTATTACAACGTGTTTTATTTTATCTACTCTTAGACAGCAAGTAACATTGATATGATACACTCTCTCTTACTCGTTCTTTGAAATTGGGAGGAGCAGGTTAACGTGGATATGAGCCTCGTCTAGTCTTGTATGGGCCTTAACTCGGTCAGCGTCGAAATCTCTAAAGTACACTAATCCATGTCCAAAATCGGTATACTCCATTTTTCATGTAATGAGAGTTTGGGATATTTTTTCCCTAGCAATCAATGCTGATTTCAGGTGAGACAGTTCGTTACGAGTTGACAACTGAATCTGTATTGTTGCAAAATAAATAATTATTGCCATTGGCGCTGAAAGTGTTAATACATCTGCGGGCCGACACATTCCGTCTCAGAGGGATAAAGGTATTCGGTAAAGATACCTGAAAAATAAAATCCACAGGAGGCGAAATTTTCTACCCAGGTTAGCCTACGCCGTATGCTTAGTTTGATACTTCACGCAGAGTCCACAATGTTGGTTTTCTCGTAAAACTATATCACATGGGGTTATAATTCTGAGTTTTGGTCAAATGATGCATCTCGGTGTTTAACCCTTTCCCTCATACGACAATTCTGCAGCAGACGACTTTGAACATATTTTGTCAAAAAATAGAAAATCTCTATAACTGAATGGATAACCCATGATTAAAAGTGGAAAACATTGTGGCAAAAGAAGAAATTGCACGTTTTGTGCTATTTCTTCTTTTGTCACTATGTTTTTAAAAAGCCTTCTGCTGCAGAGGCGTCAGAAAGTGTCTATATGAGGGAAAGGGTTAATACATTACGGATGTACAGACTCGTCTCTGTCTTCACTGTACGCAGATTCATTAAGACCCTACAACTCTAGAATCGGCTCATATTATATATATATATATATATATGTATTTATATGATTTGAAACGAAGAAATATATCGGAACACATGCTAATGTCTGTATATTTCCTCTTCTAACGCATGCTGTTATATAGTCACATATATATTTTAACATGTAATACATGTACAATCATACCAGTAGCGAAGACCACCTTTGAACAGCAATTCCCTGACTTAGCGACCATACTTTGGTTTCACAATTACTCAATTTCTGACAAAATGATCCTGCAATAAAGATCACCTGCGACCAAACCCAGAGTGTTGTTTTCCCTTGGGTGGTCTTTATATACTGAAGTCTATGTTTAAATTGAAAGTTATTTGCATGACATTCAATTTATTTTTTCGATGGGCACATGTGGCTGTTTTTTACAAGTCAAATATAGTAGAAAATGGAGTTTTAGTTACACTTCAAGTGGCTGCTTAATACTAGTTTGGCTGCTTATAGAGGGACCGCTAACACAAGTTTGATTGTATAAGTTGAAACTAAGAGAAACTTTTGAATTTCAAACTGTGATAAAAATTACAAATTGGGTAACACCAGAGTACATCGATCACTGATGTGTGATTAAATCCTATATTACTACCAAAAACAAACGGTGTTTATCACCGTGTCAATTACAAGTTTCGAATGTACATGTATGTTGAACTATTATAGTCTTGGAAAGTTCTTTTCAAAAAGCTATAGCCCCCCTTATTCCAATCAAGCAGAAAGACATCGTAATCCCCACACTGTTAATATATATCTCTCAATTGCAGACATCAAATCCTCAAAAGCCAACTGAAGCCAGAGGGTATGTTATGTTTTGCTAAGACGCATACACACCCCTAACTTAGCTTCTGCAAACTGATTAATAGAGTGACTCACAACACAGAAAGCGTTACATTGAGCATTATTATCGAAAGGATTGAATCTTTCACACATAAGAACAATCTGTAGCGAGAGGCTTCGGACCATTAAGTCAAACATATCAAGGGCTTCATGCAACACAGTTGTTACTAAATCTTGTTCAAGATGTAGTTACAACCGTTTTGCTTGCAACCATTGATATGTCAAAGGTCGTTTTGCTGCAGAGGCATCAGAAAGCGTTTATATGTGGGAAAGTGTTAAGGTATTGTCCGGGTAATTTGAAGTATCGCATGTTGACTACATAACAAGATCCGTTTACTATATGTCTGAATATTCATCATGCGACAGTTCAATTTACACAGAGAATACTAATACAGGTGCTACAAATATTTAGCTATATGCAAGCCTTTCTGAAATTAATCGTTTGCGTCTTCGAAACAGTGTAGATTCGTCGATTGACTTTGCACTTCCTCTAGAGTCAGCAACGATTGTCATTGAGTAGCATACATTTATGAGGCTCTATGTCTAATCAATGTTAGTAACTGCAACCAAAAGAGGGATGATCTACACTGTTTGCAACATGCAGACAATAATCTCTTGAGTTGTGATATCTTATATCGAATGTTGTTCGCAAGACAATTTTTATCAAAAACCCCATTGTTGTCACAGCCGTCCGAGTTTTACATTGAGAACATTTGAAAAAAAATACAAGACCTACAACAGTATCTCTACATGTATATGGTTCATATGCTATAATAAGAAGAATGACCGTAATGTGTTTGGAAACATCCAAAAACAGACCCGTGTTACTATAAAATAGCCTCTATATATATACTACTATAAAAATACATTATTATTAAAGTTTCTGAACCATATAGACAAAATATTTAAAGTAACACGGTCTTGTGTGGGATTTTCCATTTTCTCAAATAAAAAACTACGACGTCTGTGATGTGATCGACAATTCCCCTTGCGTTGCGAGTAACAATAAAGCGCGTCGTGCGATGTTTGATCTTATTGTCTCTTCAGCTTGGTACCATTTTAATTACTATTGGCGTACAGTCACTTGGGGCTGCACTTCTAGCCTTTGTAAACGACGCATCTTATATTGAATGGTGCGAAGAGGCAACACGAACACAAATTGTGATCGACGCGATGCATCATAACCTCAATTATAAAGAGGCTTTACTACATGTGTATCATATATGAGTCATACCATTGGAAACTCGACAGTCGGAAACCAGTGTTTAAGATACTGTGCTCATGTGATCGGTGGTTTCCGTATGATGTCGTTATCGATCGGTATTGTTCGCTGGCGCCATTCACATCGGAAATGACCCACTTGTAGTCAAAGGAGAACAAATCCACCCTCCGTATATACGGTTACACATTAGAGTACTTTTAATCCTTTCCACATACAAACACATCTGAAGCAGACGTCTTTGAAAGCATCTTATCAAAAAAATATGATAGATATCTGGAAATCAAATTGTCATTATTCAATAGAGTTGAAAACATTGTGGCAAAAGGAGAAATGTATCATTATGAGAGTGTTTCGCCTTTTGCTCAATGTTTCACAAGTCGTCTGCTCCAGGTGCTTTGAAATGCGTTACAGGGTAGAAAGGGTTAAACAGAGGTAACCATCATGAGCACATGTGTCAAGAGTCTAATCATGATGTTTTCCCATTGCCTCTCACCTCTGATTTATGTGAGAAAGTAGTCAGTGGCTTCGAAAGAATGTTGTGCAAGTACTGGTGTAGGAAAGCCAGGAAACATGGGTAGGTGCACTGACGCCGTGATATGACCAAAGCTGTTGAAAGCGGCGTTAAACTCCAAACAAACAAACAAAACTAATCATGATGTTCTCGAAATTAACAGAAATGGGTATTTTCATAGGAGCCGTCACGTGAGAAAACCAACGTTATGGTGTCTGCGTAATGTATCAATCCAGATCAGCTTATGCAGTCCGCGCAGGCTAATCCGGCGACACATTCCGTCTCAGGAGGATAGAGGTATAGAGCCATCAATGACTCCTGAAACAGGAAATCCACAGGAGGCGAAACGTGTCTGCTCGGGTTAGCCTGCGCACATGCTTAGGCTGATCAAGGTCGATACTTTACGCGAGTCCAGATTGTAGGTTTTTTCGCGTGAACTGGACATAAGCTCACATAAATTGGTGCAGCATAAGAAGACAGAATATAACTGAAGTGTGCCATGTCAAGCATATGTTTTCCC